>PVHP010018239.1:0-25054 GCA_004024765.1 Zapus hudsonius | reverse complement strand
ATGGCAATCCTTCTATCTCTGTGTCCTGAGTACTGGGATTAAAGTGTGTGCCACCACTCCCAGCTCTGAATTCATTTTTTAGTCTCGAACTCATGGTGATCCTACTTCTGCCTCCCAGGTGCTGGGATTAAAGCTGTGCCCCATCACACCTGGCGATAAAACCATTTTAGACCAAACAGTTTTTTAAGTAGTTTTTCATTTTATAGTCCTGATAGTGACACAGAATAGGAGAAAGTTAGCTTATTTAGGCAGGTTTCAGTGATGGGTTGAATCCATTCTAATTTCACTTTCTATGCTACAGTGTCTCTAGCTTTCCACTTTTCTGAACTATGTTTTCCACATTAAAACATTCTAGTCTTCCTGGACTGGAGAGTTGGCTCAGCGGTTTTGGCACTTGCCTCTAGTGCCTAAGGCCCCACGTTCAATTCCCCAGGACCCACATAAGCCAAACCCACAAGGTGGTGGCCCTGGCGCGCTCGCTCTCGCTCTCTCTCTCTCTCTCTCTCTCTCTCTCTCTCTCTCTCTCTCATCTCTCTGCTTGAAAATGAATAAATAAAATATTTTAAAACATTCTAGTCTTCCTTTCCAGATCCCAATTTCCTTTAAACTCCACAAATTGTGATTTCTCCCCAAATAAAATCAGTAATTCATACTTTGTCCTTCTTGGTTCCATCATTATTAAAGATTACAAAATAATCCAAAATCTGGGGATTCCCTGGGCCCCCAAATTCCTGTATCAATAGTTTTGCACACAAGTATTTTCTCTTCTTTAAAACACGTTATTTTCCTTAATTTCTAATAAAGGAAAAATCATAAGGAGCAGAAATATGGGCTGGAGAGATGGCTTCACACTTAAGGTGCTTGCTTATGAAGCCTGACAGCCTGGGGTCAATTCCCCAGTTACCCACAGTGGTACATATATCAAGTTCATTTGCAGTGGTAAAAGGCCCTGGTGTACCCATATTTTCTTCTCTCTCTCTCTCTCTCTCTCTCTCTCTCTCCTCCCTTCCCCTCCCCTCCCCTCTCCTCTCCTCTCTCCTCCTCTCTCCTTCCTTACCAATAAAATAAAAGCAAAATGTTGGTCCTAGTGGGGCATGTCTTTAATCCTGAAAGCACTCAGGAGACAGGTATAGGAGGATCACTGTGGATTAGAGGCCAGCCTGGACTACAGAGTGAGTTCCAGTTCCAGCTGGGCTAGAGTGAGACTCTTGAGAAAAACCTTGAGAAAAGAAGCAAAAATGTTATTTGAGATTTCTAGTTTCTGTGAACAAAATCACTAAAGATATTTTCCCAATGCATATTTTCCTTCTTTTTTTCGTCATTAGGAATGGAGAATGTTTGGTTCCATACCAATGCAGGCATGTCAACAGAAGGATGTGTTTGCCAGTTACCTTACTTCCAATTTCCAGGCCGTAAGTAGATAATTACATGCGTGCGTGCATGTATGCGTGCCTGCGTGTGTGTGTGTGTGTGTGTGTGTGTGTGTGTGTGTGTGTGTGTGTGTGTTGCTGGGAATTGAACCTAGGGCCTCACACATGCTAAGGCAAGCACTCTACCACTGAGTGGTATTTCCACCCCTAGTAAATAAATTTTAGGAGTGTGGTTGGCAAACATTTGTGGCATGTACTTGTGAAATTTTATTTTATTTTATTTTATTTTATTTTTATATTTTATTTATTCATTTTCAAGTAGACAGATACAGAGAGAGAGAGAAAGAGAGAGACAGAGAGAGCGCACCAGGGCCATCACCTTGTGGGTCTGGCTTATGTGAGTACTGGGGAATTGAACCCAGGGCCTTAGGCACTGGAGGCAAGTGCCTTAACCGCTGAGCTATCTCTCCAGCCCACTTGTGAAATTTTATGACTCATTAATATTTTACCGTTCTTAGCTGGGCGTGGTGGCGCACACCTTTAATCCCAGCACTCGGGAGGTAGAGGTAGGAGGATTGCCGTGAGTTCAAGACCACCCTGAGACTACATAGTGAATTCCAGGTCAGCCTGGACTAGCGCGAGACCCTACCTCGAAAAACAACACAAAACAAAACAAAAAAAAATCTTACTGTTCTTTATTGCTTTATATCTAAAACACTATTATCTGATGAATCAGAAGGCAAATAGGAAACTGGGCGTGGTGGCGCACCTTTAATCCCAGCACTGGGGAGGTAGAGTTAGGAGGATCACAATGAGTTTGAGGCCAGCCTGGAACTACAGAGTGTGTTCCAGGTCAGCCTAGGCAGGTGAGAGACCCTACCTCAAAAATTTAAAAAAAAAAAAAAAAAAGTGGGGGGGGGCAAGTAGAAGAAGTTACTTGGCTGATTTTCTACATCATTTTCAAGTACAGGTTGGAGTCCAGTTCTCTTCATGCCCTAATTTGTGTTTGGTTACTCCTTTAGCCGAGCACCAAGTCTGGCAGCAAGCGGTCTTCATCTCATTCCAGCCCTAGTAGTCCAAAGAAGCAGAGGAAGGGAGGAAGCTCGGCAGCCTCCCCTGCTGACATGGAGCTTGACTCGGGTAGGTCTCTGGTTTTGAATGCATTGAGAAGTCTTGTGATCTGAGTCCATGTAAAAGGGGAACTCCCTTATAGACAACAGAACATTGCCATTATCACTGATAAAACCTGAATTAGAAGGTACGCTTGGTATGATAGCAGACAGGATAGCTAGCTGAGCCCCTGAATTTGGCAGTTCAAGCACCCAACAATACTACATTAGGTTGGTCCCTCAGGTGGGGTGGAACTTTGCCTCTGTGCTTCCCTTCCTTACAGTTTCTCAGGCCTCACAGCGCTTGGGAGGTTGAGGTAGGAGGATGACCATGAGTTCAAGTCCAGCCTGAGCCAGAGTGAGACACCCTAGCTTGAAAAAAGAGAGGAGAGAGGCAGGTGTGATGCCACATGTTGGTAATCTCAGTACTTCAGAATTAAGAAGTGGAGCAGGAGAATCAGAGATTAAAGGCCAGGGGCTGGAGAGATTGCTGAGTGGTTAAGAGCACTTTCTGTGCAAGCATGGGGGGCTGAGGAAGACTGACAGACTGCTTAATTAAGTTCAATCCCCAGGACCCACAGATCTGTAACTCCAGTCCCCTAAGGGAGCAGAGACCCAAGAATTACTGGAGCTCCTGAAAAGTGGCAAGTTCCAGGATCAGTAGGAGACTCTGGAAAAGCAATACACCTGGATACCAGACATTCTGTGCCAACCACTGCAGGCACAATCATAGGATGCCCCGTGGACATATACACACTCATGTACCACACACACCAGACTCACAACACACTCAAAGAAAAAAGATTCCATTCCTTGGTACCCATGTCAAGTCAGCTGCATGAAGTGGCCTATATCACTTGCAGGGACAAGAAGCCCTGGAATGCCCATACACACAAACATACACACCCTGTCTCTCTTGTAATTAAATTTTGTTTGTTTGTTTGTTTTTCAAGGTAGGGTCTCTAGCCCAGGCTGACCTGGAATTCACTCCGTAGTCTCAGGGTGGCCTCGAACTCACTGCAATCCTCCTACCTCTGCCTCCCGAGTGCTGGAATTAAAGGTGAGCGCCACCACGTCCAACACATGTGGAGTTTGTTTGCAGAGCCCATACACACTTTCTTTCTCCCTTTCTCTCTCTCTCTCATAAGTAAAAATAGTTTTTAAAAAGTCACACCACTTTCATTCCTAGTCACCACTTTGTTACTTGGAATTGCAGGTATATCATTATTTTGAAATAAGGGGCAGCCTTTGGTGGTATGTAGAGGGCTGCAGCACAGCATCTCCTGTCACAGCTGAGCAGCTTTATATCTTGGGTAAATTCCTAGATTTACCAGGGAGTGAAGCAGAGTCGGGACAGACATGTGATATGCACACACAGGAAGCATGAGATGTCAGTGCATTGGGCAATTAACAAGGAGGCAGCTGGGTTAAACTGGACAGTAAGAGTGAGCCAGGGACAACAAGCAAGCTTTTGTTTGTTTGTTTGTGTGGATTGAACCTAAGCAAGCACTCTACTACTATATCTTCAGCTCTCTTTTTCATTTTGAGACAGCATCCCATTAAGTTGTCCAGGCTGGCCTTGAATTTGTAATCCCACCTCGCCCTCCCAAATAATTGGGATTACAGGCCTACCACGTCAGACTCAGTTGCAGGCAAATTCTTGGTTGTAGAGGACTTATTAGGCATGGAGATGCTCTGGACTTCATCCTGTAGTGGGTAGGAAGGCACCGAAGGCTTTGTCATTGAAATGGGTAAGTTTATATGACTATCTGGGTGTTAGATTAATCTGGCTAATTTGGAGGACAGATTAGGAGGATGAATCCAGAGGTTCCAGACTGTTCCTGGCAAATGGTAATGAGTCTGAAATAAGGTGTAGCTGTGGTAATGTACAGGAAAGAGTGGATCCCAGAGAGCCCGGGTGTAGGGATGTGGCAGGGGGAAAGGAAGACGCTCCGATAAATAGCACGTTTGTTTCCACCAGAGAGTCTTCAAGCAGATCCCAGTGCTGGTATAGTTCATGAGCACAGCAAAGAATACAAAGTCCAGATTTCAGGAGCAGACACTTTGTCTTGGGAAGGCTGTATCTGCAGGACCCTAAGTACATGATGACTGATCATGAGCCCACACAGGTAGACAAGCAAGCAGTGGAGATTAGTAGCAGGGTTGAGAAAGACCTCTAGGGTATATTTCCTGCCTCCATCCCAGTTTATCCTTTGTCCATCCTGCTCAGTCAGGAACCCTGCCTTTACTGACAGCATCCTTCCTAGGAATGGTCCTATCTCCATGATGTTCATGTTTGAAACCATACATAGGCAGGAGCAGCTCTTGCAAGGGTTTGGCTCACATTCCTAGCACCAAGATCCTGATAGCTCTCTGCACGTAATCTTCTCCGGTGAATGGAAGGCATCAGGGAAGGCTTGATCTGCATCTGAGGCCAGTTTCCCTCCCTCACTTGGTTTTTTTGTTTTTGTTTTTTTCGAGGTAGGGTCTCACTGTAGTCCAGGCTGACCTGGAATTCACTGTGTAGTCTCAGGCTGGCCTCGAACTCAAGGTGATCCTCCTACCTCTGCCCCCCCCCCCCCAGTGCTGGGATTAAAGGCGTGTGCCACCACGCCCGGCTCTCACTTGGTTTTTGAAACTATGTAGCCCAGGATGGCTTTCTGGACACTGAAATTGTAGGCATTTGCTATTTTCCATCCTTACACAGACTGGTATTGGCCATTTTATTTCTGGATACCCTGAAGTTCAAGTAAAAAATTTGCATAAAACCAAATGCTAAACACTGTTTAAAGTATCTTTTCCATTCCAGATGCAGAGGTGCCACATGGTTCTCAGAGCAGCAAAGCCTTTCAGTTTCAACCACCATTGCCTCCTGGCACATCTCCTCCACTTCCCCAGGGGACACCTCCACCCATCTTCACTCCTCCGCTCCCTAAGGGTACTCCACCACTGACTCCCAGTGACTCACCCCAGCCCCGGTCCACAGCCATGGATGAGGACACACTAACACTGGAGGAACTTGAAGAGCAACAGAGGCAGATCTGGGCGGCTCTTGAGCAGGCTGACAGCATCAACAGTGACTCTGATATTCCTGCAGACACACCTTTGACTGGTAATTCAGTTGCCTCCTCACCTTGTCCAAATGAGCTTGACCTCCCTGTCCCAGAGGGAGCAGCATCTGAAGAGAGGGTGGTGGGTGATCCTGAAGTGCCAGATACTTCTACAGAGACGGCCAGAGATGAGCACCCCTCCAGGCCCGCAGCTGAGCCCTCAGTGCTTGCTCAGCAGGAGGAGGAAGCCTTTGCAGAGGTGGAGCCCAGAGGGGCTCTGCTCAACAATGGCAGCGTTGTGCTGGACTGTGATGTTAGGAACGGAGGCAGTCAGAAGCTCCTCCATGTGGACACCTGTTCTTCAACAGCCACTAAAATTCACAGCCCTGTACCTGACATGAGCAAGTTTGCAATCGGAATAACACCATTTGAATTTGACAATATGGCAGAATCTACTGGAATGTACCTCAGGATAAGAAACTTGTTAAAGAACTCACCCCGAAATCAGCAGAAAAACAAAAAGGCTTCTGAGTAACTGCTTTAGTAGCACTGAGAGCTACTTGATGACTCAGCAGCACTCAGAGGACAGACAGAATGACTTTCCTGTTTGTCCTTCCCACACTTAAGAAGTCTATCCAAGATTTAATTGTGGTCTCAACTCAAGGCTGTTTTAAAAATGGAATGATTAGGCCCACTACTTTGCTGTATTTTCTTTTCTCTGACAAACACCTGAGTGGGGAAGTGTACTTGAGCTTGTTTAGAGATAGTTTGGTAAGGTTTCTACTATTTTTGGAATGTGAATGTCTGTCGTAATTTTTTTATGTTTTTTGTACATTGTTTTCCCTTTCTAAATTTTGCTAATTGCTACATATGTTTAATATATCACTTTTAAAAAAAATTAATCATTTTAAATCCATATTTCAAGTATGACAACCAAATGAGAAAAATCAGGGATGAACAGCTTTATCCTATTTGGGATATTTTTCTAAGATTTAAAGCATGAATTTTAATAACACTTTTTGTAACTTCATTCTTCAAATACACTTAATACAGGTGCATTCACCTTTATGTACAGAGGTTTAATAAATTAGTTTTATTAATATAACTTAAGACTGAATACAAAAACTGATTCACAGTTAATAACTTCAATTTGGAGGAAAATTATGTGATTGCAAAAATTAGTGGTAGCAAACGGACCATAAGAAACTGCAAATTTGGGTGCTTTCAGTGAATTTCAGTCTTAAATAGTGAGCTTCATTCTCAGCTATGTAAGAGAGCTAAATCTGTATCTTTTTCTTTATGTGTAATATATTTTTATCCCCCTTTTTTTTTTCCTCTGCTGGGTATTGAACCCAGAGTTTTGCCCTTGTTAGGCAAGTGTTCTACCACTGAGCTACAAACCCAGCCCTGGAATATATGTTTTCTTGAGTTTCTAATCTCAGGTAGTATTATCCTGCCTCCAGGCCAGCATAGCAAGAGAGAACCATTCTGAACTTAGTTTTCATTTTTAAGAACTTGAATAATCCAGTTTAAGTGTGTGAAAGATACAATTCTTCACAGAGCTTTACATGGTGCTTTTACTTGAGATTGCTTCCTCAATGTTTCTACCAGGCATATAACTGCCCTAAGAAAATACAGTGAGGAAGCCGAGCGTGGTGGCGCACGCCTTTAATCCCAGCAAGCGGGAGGCAGAGGTAGGAGGATCACCATGAGTTCAAGGCCATCCTGAGACTACAGAGTGAATTCCAGGTCAGCCTGGGCTAGAGTGAGACCCTACCTTGAAAAATGAAAAAAAAAAAAAGAATTAAAAAAGGTTTTGATTTCAGAAAGACCTTGAAAAGTGTTGTTTAATCATAGATGCTGAACTCTGGATGGTTTTGCTGTGAGGTTCTACTAGGCAAAAGAATCTGCTAGAGACCCCTCTGTGGAGAGGGAGTGTCTTGCGCTAACCCAGGCTGGCATGTATCCTCCTACCTTAGCCTTAGTCCTGCCTCTGCATTCCCCCCCCACACCCCCAGTATTGGGACTTGAGGCATGTGACATAGTTCCACACAACTTTTTGGTTTGGTTTGTTTTGTTTTGTTTATTTATTTGTGAGCAGAGAGGAAAAACATACCAGGGCCTCTTGCCTCTGCAAACTCAAGACGCATAGTGGGCCCGTCGTGGTGGTGCACGCCTTTAATCCCAGCACTCGGGAGACAGAGGTAGGAGGATCCTGTGAGTTCAAGGCCACCCTGAGACTACATAGTGAATTCCAGGTCAGCCTGGGATAGACCGAGACCCTACTTCGAAAAACCAAAAAAAAAAAAAAAAGACACATGGTGGATCTGGCTTTACATGGTTATTGGAGAATTGAACTTGGGCTAGGAAGGCTTTGCAAACAAGCACCTTTAACCACTGATCCATCTTCCCCCTACCCCTCAAAAAAAAAAAAAAGCAATTTTTTTTTTTTTTTAAGAAAAATCCTAAAGCAGCATTGAGAATGAGTAGAATTTAGAAGACAATTCATGTGTGTAAGGAGCGCAGTGGCTCTGAGGAGGTATCCCATTTTTAAAATGTCTGCTACACTTGAGTGTTGGGAAGAGAATACTGGGTGGAGGAACAAGGTATTGTTTGGGCTTGTCATTGCTGTGACAGATCTCCAGGTGTGGAGAAGTGAGGTAATAACCAAACACTTGTACTTCAAGATGGACTTGGAGCAGGGGTGGGGATCTGTTTGTAATCTGCCTTGGGTTAAAAAGGAGTTGCTACAACAAGCCCAGGTCTTTGTCATCTGGAGCAGGTAAGTGGAAAGATGAGACAGTCCCTGCCTGTGTGTTCTCTACTGTCAAAATACAGCCTGTGTTCTAATAACCACGGACGGACTTTATGCTTCAAATTCCCTGTTCACATCATTTGATTAAGACCATCATCAGCAGACCAAACCCTATAAGGGAGTTCTTTTCTTTACTACGCAGGTAACTTCTAAGGCATGACTCCGTTTCTGAAATCCAGTGTGTCTTCACACAACCTGTAGGATCTCTTCGAGATGTAGGCCATTTCTTTTTCCTTCAGTTTCATAGATTCTTTGGACATAATAGTACAAATTCACTTCAAACATTTACAATTAGGCAATTGCTTGCAGATATTGTTTCTTCATTTCTTTTTTTTTTTTTTTTTCTTTTTGGCAGGGTCTTGCTCTAGTCCAAGCTGACCTAAACTCATTCTCCAGGCTGGCCTCAAATTCATGTCAATCCTCCTACCTCTAAGAGGGAGAAAATATAGGCACATAACTAGGGCTTCTTGCCACTACAAATGAACTCAAGATGCATGCACCACTGTGCATTGACTTTACATGGGTACTAGGGAATCAAACCTGGGTCTGTAGGTTTTGCAAGCAAGTGCCTTTAACCACTGAGCTATCTCCCTGGCCCTCTTAGCTTTTTGAGATGTAAGTTGAGAGCCACCAAAATGGTATATGTAGCTAATGCGGAAACACTCGTGATTCTCACTTATGCCCACACTCAAACAGGTGTGTCTTACTTTATGCAATCCTCTACTAGAGAAATCCACATTCATATTTTGGGGTATGTCTTTTAAATATTTATTTGCAAGCAGAGAGAAAGAGACAGAATGGGCACATCTGACCCTCTAGCCACTGCAAGAAAATTCCAGGTGCATGTGCCACTTTGTGCATCTGGCTTTATGTGGGTACCAGGGAATAGAGCCCAGGTAGTTGGGTTACCCAGGCAAGCACTTAACAACTGAGTCATCTCTCCAGCGCTGGGGTATGTCTTACTATCTGAGTGCCTCTCTTTCTCTGGAATTGCATGCTTAAAGTGTATGTGTAAGTATCTTTACTGCCGGGAGTGGTGATCACACACCTTTAATCCCAGCACTCAGCACTCGGGAGGCAGAGGTAGGAAGACCACTATGAATTCAAGGCCAGCCTGAGACTACATAGTAAATTCCAGGTCAGCCTGGGCTAGAGCAAGACCCTACCTCAAAATTTTTTTTACATTTGTGTGTGTATGGGTGTGTGTGCCATAGCCCAAGTGTGGAGCTCAGAGAACAACTTGAAAGTGTCTCTGCTTCTCCTTTGAGACGGGGACCCTTGCTGCAAATAAACTGCCAAGCTCAACAGAAGGTCAGACTAGCTGGCCTGTGAGCTTTGGGTTTTCCTGGTCTAGAATCCCATAGTTGAGGCACTCATTGGGATCACAGATGCATTGCCACTGCATCTAGCTTTGTGTGGTTGCATGTTTTGCAAGGTAGTGCCTTTAACCACCGAGCCATCTCCACAGTCCTAAAGCAACTTTAAGAAACCCCAGCTCTGCTGTATACTAGCCAGTCCTAAAATATTTATTTATTTATTTTCTACCTTCCTTTTACCAGGACAACTGACAGAAGCTGAATTGAGGAGAGACATGGCAGCTTGCCATTGAGATAGTGTTGTAGTCACCTTTCTAGTCGCTGTGCAGAAAGAACCCAAGCAAAAGCAGCTTGTGGAGGAATGGGTTTATTTGGCTTACAGACTCGAGGGGAGACTCCATCCTGGCAGGGGAAACAATGGCATGAGCAGAGGGGTGGACATCACCTCCACCACAGCACTGGAAACAGCAGCAGGAAGGTGTGCCAAACACTGGCAAGGGGAAGCTGGCTTATAACCCCCATAAGCCCACCCCCAGCAACACAGCTCTAGCAAGGTTCTAATTCCCGAACTGCCATCAGCTGAGGATCGATCGCTGAGAACACATTCATTTGTTTGTGGGGGACACCTGGGTCAAACCATGACAGTCCACCCCTGGCCCCCACAAACTAATAATCATACATGATGTAACTACAATGTGCTTAACTCCCAAGTCCCCACAGCTTTCAACTGAGCCATAATACCAAAAATAAACCCGTAATGGCACCGAACATTCACACTGCAAAACATGAGGCGCAGCAAAAACAGATTGAACCAATACAAGACTTAAAACAAGCAGGGCACCATCAATTTCTAACTCCAAGTTCAATGATTCTAACCAATAACAAGTCTCTTGGAGATTCAATTCCGCCCCTCCAGCTCGGCTACTCACAGTCCAGGAAAAACTTCATCCGGTGCTGGCAGCTCGCCTTGGCTCTCATCCATAGTCCTGGAATTCTTTGGGTCTCCATTGCAACCCACAGTTCATCCTCATGGCTCCATCGGGCTTCCATGCAGGCTACCTAGCACACCTGCTTCACACGCAAATGGCCATTTTTAAAAAATAAAACTGTTGCAAATCCAATGACCCTCTCTTGTATTTGTTATATTCCACAGAACCAGGTGGGCTGCCAATTTGTTAATCCAGGGGGGAACAGAGCATTCAGGCCCCTTCAAAGAGTCCACATTCGTCCTGTTGTTTCAATGCAGACCAGCTGGCCCATTCTCAATGGTTGTAATCTCTCAAACAATTGCAGGTGAATGGGCAGTAAGTAGTTTCGACCCAAAGATCTTCTCTTTCTATGCCATCTCCATCTGCTCACACCAGTCCATCTTTACGTAAAGCAACCCTGCACAGGTTTCCAGGACACATGCAGGCAGAACGCAGCAAGCCTATCACACAAACTGCTTCTGGCACAGTCCTGATCAAGTTCTTTCTCACCCTTGTAAGCCAAACCTCACAGTCCATAGTTCTTCCATGAAGCTGTGCTCATAACACTGCAAGGCATCTCTTAGGACAAGGTTTCAAATCCTTCCATATTCCTCCAGCAGATCACTTCCAAAAGGTCCAAACAGAATCAGGGTTCTAGCAGCAACAGATGAACCCACATCCTGGTACCAAAACTGTTGTGGTCAGCTTTCTAGTTGCTGTGCGGAAAGAACCCAAGCAAAAGCGGCTGTGGAAGAATGGGTTTATTTGGCTTACAGACTCAAGGGGAGATTCCATCCTGGCAGGGTAAACGATGGCATGAGCAGAGGGGTGGACATCACCTCCGCCACAGCACTGCAAACAGCGGCAGGAAGGTGTGCCAAACACTGGCAAGGGGAAGCTGGTTTATAACCCCATAAGCCCGCCCCCAACAAACACAGCTCTAACGATGTTGTAATTCCAGAACTGCCATCAGCTGAGGATCGATCATCTGTTTAGCAGTATGTGTGGCCCACACCTGTAATGTGTGTTAATAATCAGGGGGCTGAGATAGAAGGATTGCTACAAGTTCAAGGCCAGCCTGGGCTATAGAATGGAGATCCTGTCACAAAAGAAAGAGAAAAAAGAGGTTGGGGGGTTGGGGAGATGACTCAATGAGTCAAGCATTTGCTGCACAACTCTGAGCACATGAGTTTGGATCCGCAGATACCATGTGATTGCCAGAAGTTTCCACAGTCATCTATGGTGTGGTGGGAGGCAGACAGGAGCATTTCCTGGAATCTCCCTGATGAAGTTGTGAACAATAATGACAGACCCCGCCTCAAACAAGGTGGAAAGTGAGGACCGACCAGAAAGTTGACCTGTGACCTACACACACACACATGCGCCCACACTCACATGCATACACACACATGTCAAATAAATGAAAAAATATTTTTTCAAAAAGACTTGTAGGGCTGAAGAGATGGCTTAGCAGCTAAGGCGTTTGCCTGCAATGCAGAAGGACCAGAGTTTGATTTCCCAGTGCTCATATACAGCCAGATGCACAAAAGAGTGCATGTGTCTGGAGTTCATTTGCAGTGGCTTGGAGGCCCTGGTGCACCCATATTCTCTATCTGACTCTCTCTATCTCTCTCTCTCTCTAGTAAATAAATAAAATATTTTTTAAAAAGACTTGTAGGGATGGAGAGATGGCTCAGCAGTTGAGGCACTTGCCTCCAGCGCCTAAGGCCCTGAGTTCAATTCCCCAGGACCCACATAAGCCAGAACCACAAGGCAGTGGCCCTGGTTCTCTCTCTCTCTCTCTCTCTCTCTCTCTGCTTGAAAATGTATAAATAAAATATTTTTTAAAAAAAGACTTGTAAAAACAAGGGAAGGAAGGAAGGGAAGAAAGGAGGAGGGAGGGGGAGGGAAGAAAGTAGGAAGGAGGGAAGGAGAAAGAGAGGAAGGGAAGCAGAAAAAGAACCCAGCAATTTAGATTGAAGAGATGGTGCTCAACTGCTGATGCATCATGAAGATAGATGAAGTCTCGAGGTTTCTGTTTCTTAACACCTGATTGCCCTGAAGTTGGGGCAGCGCAGTTGCAACCCAAGTAAAATACAACCACTGTCTGGCCTCATGATGATCTTATACAGCACACATTGTAACTACCATGCTTTCCTCTATTTAATACAGTGTGCGACAGGCTTGGATAAGTGTCCCCATGAGACTTGGCCCCAGCCATGGCACTGTTTAGATGTGTTGGAACCATGAAGAGGAGGAACCAAGTGGAAGGTTAGGTCACTGGGGAGTGTGCAGACTCCAGCCCCTTTCTGTCTCTTGAAATGTACATTTCATGATGCATGGAAATCACCACAGGCCCAAATCAACAATGGAATCAATAGATCAGGGACTGATAGGTCTGAAATTATGAAACCAAATAATTTTTTTCCATGCTCAAATAAATTTTTTAAAAATATTTTATTTATTCATTTTCAAGCAGAGATACACAGAGAGATACAGGAGAGAGAGAGAGAGAGAGAGAGAGAGAGAGAGAGAGAGAGAGAGAACCAGGGCCACCACCTTGTGGGCCTGGCTTATGTGGGTCCTGGGGAATTGAACCTGGGGCCTTAGGCACTGGAGGCAAGTGCGTTAACCGCTGAGCCATCTCTCCAGCCCTCAAATAAATTTTTTGAGATACAGTTTTTACTCCATAGCCCAGGCTAATCTCAAACTCATGCAATCCTCCTGCCTCAGCCTCCCAAGTACTGGGATTACAGGCTTGAGCCACCAGGTCCAGCTAACCTTTCCTCTTTATTTATTTATTTATTTTTGTTTGTTTTTCGAGGTAGGGTCTCACTCTAGTCCTGGTTGACCTGGAATTCACTATGTAGTTTCAGGGTGGCCTTGAACTCACAGAAATCCTCCTACCTCTGCCTCCCGAGTGCTGGGATTAAAGGTGTGTGCCACCACGCCCAGCTGATTCTTATATTTGTAATAGACTCGAGGGGATGCTCCATGATGGCAGGGAAAGTGATGGTATGAGCAGAGGCAGGACATCACCTCCTGGCCAAAATCAAGTGGACAAAATTAAGTGGGTTAACACATTTTAACACTTAAAAAATAACCAGGTGTAAACTGGGCATGGTGACACATGCCTTTAGTCCCAGCACTCAGGAGGCAGAAGTAGGAGGATTGCCATGAATTCGAGGCCATCCTGAGACTACATAGTGAATTCCAGGTCAGCTTGGGCTAGAGCGAGATCCTACCTAGAAAAATAAAGAAAATAAACACACACACAAAAATTACCATTCTAATTCTTTTGTTATATCTGAGTCAATAAGAAATTAAGGGCTGGAGCGATGGCTCAGCGGTTAAGGCACTTGCCTCCAGTGTCTAAGGCCGGGGGTTCAATTCCCCAGGACCCACATAAGCCAGACCCACAAGGTGGTGGCCCTGGTGCTCTCTCTCTCTCTCTCTCTCTCTCTCTCTCTCTCTCTCTCTCTCTCTCTCTGTCTCTCCTTGAAAATGAACAAATAAAATATTTTAAAAAAGAAAGTTTATATACCAGAAATTCTAAATATCAGGAATGCATTTTAAACAAAACACTATCAACAACGTGGTTACATTTGGGATTTTTGTAATCCAAAGAACGACTGAAAATCCAGAGGCTCTAGCCCTTCTCCAGTGCTCCTCACTGTTCCCAGCGGAGGCTTCTTGCTGCAGTGACTTCTTAACAGTCGTGGAGGCTGGGCCATTAGTCATAAATGAGAAAGACAAATGAAACTGGATTCAGTCAGGTTGTGGGATTAGACTCAAGGCACTTTTCCCACGGCTGGTCACAGGGTTCCTTCTCCGCATGCCCTCTGTGCCCTTGCTGTTCTGGGACTCCAAACAATCACACAGGCCTGTTCATGGACTCAGGCTAACGTAAAGCTTTTATTCAATTCATGAACCTATGGAGGGAGCACCAATGAGCCCTGACGTGTTAGGGTCCTTGAAATATGATGCTTTCAGGACTGTTGCAGTCAGCTTCGCATTGCTGGCACAAAGTACCCAACAAAAGCAGCTTGTGGTAGGAAAAGGTTTATTTTGGCTTATAGAGTCATGGGCAAACTCCATGATGGCAGGAGAAATGTGGCATGAGCAGAGGGTGGACACCTCCTGGCCAAAATCAAGTGGACAACAGGAGCAGACAGTGTGCCAAACACTGGTGAGAGAAAGCTGGCTATGGCGCCCAGAAGCCCGCCCCCAACAGCACACCTTCTCCCGGAGGCTTCAGTTCCCAAATGTTACCAGTTGGGGACCTAGCATTCAGAGCACATGAGTTTAGGGGGTACACCTAATTCAAACCACCACAAAGACATAGAAAGTAAAAAATCAAGCCTGGGCAGGGCGTGGTAGCACACACCTTTAATCCCAGCACTCGGGAGGCAGAGGTAGGATGACCACTGTGAGTTCAAGGCCAGCCTGGCACTACAGGGTGAGTTCCAGGTCAGTCTGAACTAGAGTGAGACCCTGCCTCAAAAAAATAAAAATAGGGGGAGACTGTCCAGAGGCATGGCACCCATCAGCAACAACACACTTGGGCCAGGAAGACCAGGCTGAGTACTAGGATATCCAGGATCCCCTGCCACTAGGACTAATACAGACAGCCCACGAAGGAGGATATCCAACTGATCAGGGAGGGGGAGGGGGGAATTGGGGAATTCGGGATAACAACGCATGGTTTGCCCACTAAATAATGTAACTCATTATGGACAATAAATATATATTTAAAAAAAATAAAAATAGCCGGGCATGGTGGCACACGCCTTTAATCTAAGCACTCGGGAGGCAGAGGTAGGAGGATCACCATGAGTTCAAGGCCACCCTGAGACTACATAGTGAATTCCAGGTCAGCCTGGACTAGAGTGAGACCCTACCTCAAAAAACCAAAAAAAAAAAATAGTAATAATCAGGACAGGCATAGCAGGGGGTAGCAGAGGAATCTATTCCCTCGCTGGGCATCGTGGCACACACCTGTAATCCCAGCACTCAGAAGTGAGAACCAAGAGGATTTGCAAACTCAATGCTAGCCTGGGCTACAAAGTGGTTCCCGGCCTTATTGTGTAGATAAGCGTTTCAATTGTTGTGATAAAATACATGTCATAGGGCTGAAGAGATGGCTTAGCGGTTAAGGCGTTTGCCTGCAACGCAGAAGGACCTGAGTTCCATTCCCCAGTGCCCATGTAAAGCCAGATACACAAGAGGGCGCATGTGTCTGGAGTTCATTCGCAGTGGCTGGAGGCCCTGGCGTGCCCATTCTCTCTCTCTCAAAGTAAATAAATAAAATATTTTAAAAAATACCTGTCATAGACAATTAAAGGAAGTAGACTTCATTTTAGCTGATGGTTTCAAACATTTCCGTCCACAGTCCTCTCCTGATCCTGAGCCCATGGCCAGACATCACGATGGCGGAGATGAGTTCTTGGCTGCAAGGGCGCAGAGGGAGGGTGAATGCCTGTACTCGAGGGTGTTCCTCTCCTAGTCCTTTGATTCGCTCATGCCCCCCTCCGATGACATGACCCAGGCTCTCAGGAAAGTCCATCAAACATTCCAGGCGCAGCCGTCCTCAGTCCTCTCTGGAACATTTAGAGCTGCGCTTTTTTCCTGGGCTCTTCTCAAGCAAGTGCCTTGAACCTCTGAGCCATCTCCCCGGTCCTTCTGGGCTCTTCTCACTGAAAGTGACAAGGTGAACCAGCACACTGCAGATTCAGATGATTTCATCCACATAGTCCATGGCAATCTTTTTTATTTCTACTACATTTTGAAAAAATATTTTATTTATTCATTTTCAAGCAGAGAGAGAGAGAGAGAGAGAGAGAGAGAGAGAGAGAGAGAGAGAGAGAGAGAGAGAGAGAGAGAGAGAGAGAGAGAGAGAGAGAGAGAAAGCATTTAGCACCAGGGCCACCACCTTGTGGGTCTGGTTTATGTGGTGCCCTGCGTTTTTTTTTTTGTTTTGTTTGGTTTTTTCAAGGTAGGGTCTCACTCTAGCCCAAGCTGACCTGGAATTCACTATGTAGTCTCAGGGTGGCCTTGAACCCATGGCGATCCTCCTACCTCTGCCTCCCAAGTGCTGGGATTAAAGGCGTGCGCCACCACGCTTGGCTGGTCTGGTTTATGTGGGTCCTGGGGAATTGAACCTGGGGCCTTTGGCACTGGAGGCAAGTGCCTTAACCACTGAGCCATCTCTCCAGCCCTACACTGAATTTTTAAAACATTCCAATCTTACCCGTTTGTCCACCAAGTATAGAATGTTCTAAGGATTTGTTTGTCTTATTACTGGCCCAAACTATCTTGTTTAAGTTCAAGTTGTGTGTATTTGTGTCACATGATCCATGATCACTAATTAGTCACCAACTGATCTACTTTCCTTAGACCCTTTTATGCAGAAAGGAACAAAATCTCTAGATCTAGGAGGAAGCAGCATGTGATTAATACTAGATGAGGCAGCCTAGGAAATGAATTATCTAGCCACTTGTGGTGGCCCTTGGAGGCAGGAGGATCAGGAGCTTTTGTAAAACAAAAAATTATTTATTTGAGAGAAAGAGGAAGTATGGGCCCACTACGGGCTCCTGGTACTGTAGATGAACTCCAGACCCATGTGCCACACTGGGCTAAAAATCATTCCTTGTGGATGTGGCAGAGATAATAGCTGAGCTGGGTATGGTGGCATCATCTGTAATCCTGGGATTTAGGCGGTAGAGGCAGGAGGTTCAGGAGTTCCGGCCAGCCTGGATTCTATGTCTCAAACAAACAAACAAAAAGAGTAACTTCAAGTGCAGAATTGCATGGAGCCCTTTTTAGCTTCCACCCTGTCTTGTGGTATTCAGCCCGGCTAGCTTTCCCCAGAGCTGAATTCACTGGCTTCTCCTCTCCTCCCTCTTGCCTCCCTGCCCCTTCCTGTCCCTTTTCCTTTCCTTTCTTTCTTTAGTCGGTTTTTGTTTGTTTGTTTTTTTTTTGTTTTTGTTTTTCGAGGTAGGGTCTCACTCTAGCCCAGGCTGACCTGGAATTCACTATGTAGTCTCAGGGTGACCATGAACTCAAGGCGATCCTCCTGTGTGCTGGGATTAAACGTGTATGCCACCATTCCTGGCAGGTTTTTTTTTTTTTTTTCTTTTTGAGGTAGGGTCTCGCTCTAGCCCCGGCTGACCTGGAATTCACTATGTAGTCTCAGGATGGCCTTGAAGTCACAGTGATCCTCCTACCTCTGCCTCCCAAATTTTGGGATTAATGGCAGGCGCCACCACGCCTGGCTGGCATATGCCTTTAATCCCAGCACTCAGGAGGCAGAGGTAGGAGAATTGCAGTGAGTTCAAGGCCATCCTGAGACTACATAATGAATTCCAGGTCAGCCTGGGCTAGAGTGAGACCCTATCTCTAAACACCCCCCCCCAAAAAAAAAAAGAAAAGAAAAGAAAGAAAAAGAAAATTCAATGATTTAGAGGTAGTTGGATTGCCGTGAGTTTGAGGCCACCCTAAATTCCAGGTCAGCCTGGACTAGAGCGAGACCCTACCTCAAGAAAAAAAACAAACAAACGAAAATTCAATGATTCAAGGTCATCATTGGCTACATAGTGATTTAAGAGCCCAGCCTGGGCTTCCTGAGAACCTGTTTCCAAAAAAAAGCTACCCATCTTATCACAGATGCTATAGGAATAGGCAAAAATTAATAGTAAGATGCAACTCATTCTGTTGAGCTTATTTATTTTTTTATTTTGGTTTTGGGACCGGAGAGATGGCTCAGTAGTTAAAGGTACTTGCTTGCAAAGCCTGATGGCCTGGATTTGATTCCTAAGTATCTTCATAATAAAGGTAAATGTACAAAGTGGCACATGTATCTAAAGTTCATTTGTAGTGGCAGGAGGCCCTGGCGCACCCATTCATTCTCTTCTTATATTGCTAGAATAAATATTTTTTAAATATTGGTGTGAATATTTTAAAAATGGTTGCCAGGCGTGGTGGCGCACGCCTTTAATCCCAACACTCGGGAGGCAGAGGTAGAAGGATTGCTGTGAGTTCAAGGCCACCCTGAGATAGTGAATTCCAGGTCAGCCTGGGCTAGAGTGAGACCCTACCTCGAAAAACCAAAAAAAATAATAATAATAATAATAAATAAAAATGGTTTATTCATCACAGATTAATTAGTATTTTTTTGTCTTTGTTTTTGAGACAGTGTTTCCATTCTGACTTGAACTCACTATGTAGCCAAGCTGGTCTTGAACTCATGGTGAACCAAATACCTCAGCCTCTTCAGTCCTGGAATTACAGGTATAAACACCTGCCGTGTGTGTGTGTGTGTGTGTGTGTGTGTGTGTGTGTGTGTGTGTGTGTGTGTTTCTGAAATAGGGTTCTCACTCTAGCCCAGACTGACCTGGAATTCACTCACTATATGTAGTCTCAAGGTGAGCTCAAACTCACAATGACCCTCCTACCTCTGCCTCCTCCAGAGGGCTGGGGTTAAAGACATATGCCACCATGCCCTGTCAATACAGATTTAAAAAAAAAAATTGTAGCCAGGTGTGGTGTGGCACACCTTTAATCCCAGCACTGGGGAGGCAGAGGTAGGAGGATCACCATGGGTTCAAGGCCACCCTGAGACTACAGAGTGAATTCCAGGTCAGCCTGGAGTAGAGCGAGACCCTACCTCGAAAAAAACAAAACAAAAAAAATTAATTAGTCTTTGGGCTGGAGAGATGGCTCAGCGGTTTAAGGCACTTGCCTCCAGTGCCTAAGGCCCCAGGTTCAATTCCCCAGGACCCACATATACCAGACCCACAAGGTGGTGGCCCTGGTGCTCTCTCTCTCTCTCTCTGCTTGAAAATGAATAAATAAAATATAAAAAATAATTTCCAGTTCACCTGGAATTCACTATGTAGTCTCAGGCTGGTGTTGAATTTTTGATCTTCCTGCCATGGCCTCCCTGGTGCTAAAATCACAGGCTTATCCCATCCACTCCAATCCATTTAGGTGATGCTGGTGATTGAACTCGGGGCTTTGTGAATGCCAGGCAAACAGTCTACCAACCGGGCTACATAAATGCATTAGGAGTATGGATACTGGATTCCAGGGGTCCTGTCACCACTGGACTTTTCAGCTCCTCAAGCAGGCCCAGGTGGAGTTCGGTAGGAGAGATTTTGTGTGTGTGACAGAAGGGTCGGAGGTGAGGAGCCTGGAGATGAACTTACTTTCTTCAGCCTTCGTGACTTTCCCGTGGACTTTCCCTGGTCTGTGCACGCCTGTTGGTCCAGGCAGCGAGAAGCTTTGCACTGAGGTCCCTAAGGGAATTCTCTCCTAAGGGAAAGGCGGAGGATGCGGGAGACCCCTCATCCACCCCCGAGTCGCAGCCGTATCCTGGGCTGCCTTTCCGTTTGACAAATTTCTCTTAGGAGATGCTAAACGTCTGGGGTTGCCATGGTCCATGGGAGTGAAATGCTGGCGGCCCCGATCGGCTGTTGCAGGGTCCTCTCCAGTCTCCCTGGGGGGAGGCGCGGGCGGGGACTGGACACTAGCCTGGGCTTCTGTCCAAGGAACTGGGGGGTGAGTAAGAGAGGCTTATTTTACTTTTTTTTTGAGGTAGGGTCTCCCTCTAGCCCAGGCTGACCTGGAATTCACTATGTAGTCCCAGGGTGGCCTTGAACTCATGGTGATCCTCCTGCCTCTGCTTCCCGAGTGCTGGGATTAAAGCGTGCGCTGAGAGGCTCTTCTTAAAAAACGGGGGGGGGGGGCGGCCCTGGCCTTGTGTCAAAGGACTTTTAACCCTTAGTGTTTTTTCCGGAGAGCAGAGTTTCTTCCTAGGCCTACATCTGTGCAAAGTGGACATCCCCTGCCAAGGATTCCTCTCTCTTCTCCGGCGCAGGTCTGCGGCTGAGGTCAGATGAAAATGGAGCTAAGCTGGGCGCCTTGCAGATTCTGGGAAGGGACGCTTAACAGAAAGCCGGGAGCGAATGGGAAAGAGAAGGCGCCCCTTTCGAGCAGGCCTGGCGAAGATCGAGGTGCGCCCCGGGCCCAGGGGCGCCTCCAACAAGAGGCCGGCGCGGGCGACGAGGGGCGGCGGCGGCCTCGGGAGGAGCCGAGCGGCGTCCCCCGCTGCGCGCGCCCGTCCTCCCGCCCGCCGAGCCCCGCGTCGGCGGCGCGTCACGCTCGCCCCGCCCCGCGCCGAGCGGAGCCCAGGAGCCGCGGGCGGGAGGCGGCGGCCGCGGCGGCTGCGGCGGCTGCACTGGGCAGGTGGCGGCGGGCGTCCGAGGCGGTGAGTGGCTGGCGCGGGCCCGTCCCTTCCTTCCCCGGCCCCCGTCCCCCGCGCGCCAGGCCGTCCGCTCGAGGAGACGCCGCGGCCGGCCCCGAGGCCGGGGTCCCCGGAGGCGGCCGGTCGTCCGGCTGTGTCGGCGCCGGGCCGGGCCGGGCCTTCCCAAGATGGAGCGTGGACTCCGGTCCCCGCGCCCGGCGGCCTGAGGGCTGGGGGGACCCCGGGCCGACCCCGACCTGTTGCCCCGGGCGCCGCCGGAGCCCTTCCCCAGGCCGCGGGCCGGCCGCCGGTGCCCGCGAGCCGGCGTGGAGGGCGCCGTGCGCGGGGCGCCTCCGTCAGCCCGGCCGCCCGGCTTTTGTTTCCGGGCCTCGGAGCGGCGGCGGCGGCGGCGGCGGCTGTCGGGGACCCGGAGAGGCGCGAGAGGCCGGCCGGCTGCCCGGAACCGAACCTCTCCCGCGGAGCGCAGATGACGCTTGTTCAGAGGCGATTTTCAAAGCAGAGCCTTCAGGGTCCTCGGACGTGGACGTCTTGCGTTACCGAGAAATAATCATAATAATCATAATGATAGTGATTTTGATTCTGGGGCAAAGCCCGGGATCCAGTCGTCTCCCCACTTGGTGTGGCTTTTCCATCTGGCTGAACCGCGCGCGCGCCCCTCCTCCCCCGGCCCACCCCTCTGGTTTGAAAAAAATTACACGTTAAGTCTGTGATCGCAGTGGATACCTGTTTTTAGCATAACTTGAGCGCCAATGACTGTTTTTAAAACAGAAATTGGAGAGGATTGTGTGCGTGTGCGAGAGTGTGTGTGTGATTCAGCAGCCTGGCGTCTCTTCCTCTTAGGTTCACAGAGTCGGCCTGGTTGGAGATTTGCAAGTGTCAGTGCTGAGGCTGCCTCTGCTTTTATGGTTCTGATTATGGAATTTTGTTATTGTTTCGAAGACCAGTAGTGCCTGTAAGTCAGGAGAGCAGTGTTTGGCTTGTAGATTTAATAACCTTTTGCAAGAATCCTCAGGTATGTTGCTATTCAGCCTTGGGGCATTTTTTCCCTCTTAAATAATAACAATTAACATTTATTGAGGGCTTCTTGTGGCCAGGCTCTGGGCAAGTGTTGTATGTGTTTTATCTCATGTAATCGGTCTAACCCAGTGAGGTTATGTCATTATCCCCATCTTACAGAGAGGGCACTGAAAGGTCAAATAAGAAAGTCACATAGGCCAAAAAGTGATGTTGGCAGGATTGAATCTCAGGTCTTCTGGTTTTGGGTGTTAGTTCTTTTGTCAGTTCAGTGAATATACTGCAGAGAGCACATCCATCAGGCTTTGCAAATCAGTGCCTTTAACCGCTGGGCCATCTCTCCAGCCCTCTAATTAAATTTTTTTTTTTTATTGGAGAGAGAGAGAGAGAGGAGAGAGAACACCAGCTATCTTTTTTTTTTTCCTTTTTTGTTTTTTCGAGGTAGGGTCTCACTCTAGCTCAGGCTGACCTGGAATTCATTATGTAGTCTCAGGGTGGCCTTGAACTCATGGTGATCCTCCTACCTCTGCCTCCCGAGTGCTGGGACTAAAGGCTTGCGCCACCACGCCTGGCTATTTATTCATTTTCAAGCAGAGAGATAGATAGATAGAGAGAGAGAGAGCCAGGGCTACCACCTTTTAGGTCTGGCTTATGTGGGTCCTGGGGAATTGAACCTGGGGCCTTAGGCACTGGAGGCAAGTGCCTTAACCACTTAGCCATCTCACCAACCCACACACCAGATATCTTGATGCTGCAAACAAACTCCAGATGCATGTGCCACTTTATGCATCTGGCTTAGGTGAGCACTGGGGAATTGAACCCAGGCAGAAGCCTTAGCTTACTTTAAAAATTTTAAACCATGCTGGAGATTGAACCCCAGGGCACTGGGGACATGCTAGGCAGCATTCCACCACTGAGTTCCATCCCCAAACTTTTTTTTTTAAACTTTTTATTGACAGCTTCATAATTATAGATACTAAGCCCTGATAATTCCTCCCTTACCTCCATTTTCCTCCTCTCAAATCCAGCCTCTATTATGTCCCCTCCCTCAATTAGTCTATTTTGTTTCGATATCATTATCTTTTCCTTCTATTATGAAGGTCTTGTGTAAGAAGTGTCAGACACAGCGAAGTCATGAATTTGAATCAAGGCCATTTTGTGTTTGGAAGATTGCATTGTAAGCAGTCCTCCCCTTCCTTTGGCTCTTACAATCTTTCCACCACCTCTTCCTCAATGGACCCTGAGCCTCAGGAAGTGTGATAGAGATGTCCCAGTGCTGAACACTCCACGGTCACTTCTCAGCACTTGTGGTGTCTTTTGAGTCATCCCAGTGGCCACCACCATCTGGAAAGAGAAGCTTCTCTAGCTGAAAGTGAGAGTAGCATTAATATATGCTATACACAGTCGGCCGTGGTGACGCACGCCTTTAATCCCAGCACTCGGGAGGCAGAGGTAGGAAGATTGCCGTGAGTTCGAGGCCATCCTGAGACTACAGAGTGAATTCCAGATCAGCCTGGACTAGAGTGAAGACCCTACCTCGAAAACAAAACAAAACAAAACAAAACAATATATATATATATATATATATATATATATATGCTATACACATTTAAAAAGTGCCTACAAGGAAGTTTGGTGGGCAGAGTGCTTAGCCAACAGCAGGTGTTACTCCCCAAGGGTTGATGACCTCCCCTGCCATAGGCTTTTGACTACGTCTTCAGGACCAGGCATGTATGTACTCCCTTTCATGGAGTATGTCTCCAGTCCCATCAGAGATTGGTTGGTTTCCCCCATAACAGACCTGCTACTATTGCCCCAGTTGGCACATTTAGCCTGGCTGGCCCATCTTAAGGCTTACAAGGTCCACTGCTGTTCACCACTGTTGATGATGTCTCTCTCCCATAGGGCTGCATGCAGCCTTAGTTTTTGCCAGCTTTCTGCCAGTTGGTTAACAGGAAGAAAGGTTTCTAGCTCAGTTCTAGCTTGTTGTGACTTGCAGCCCAAGCATGCTTGGTCTTCAGCAATAGGGTCTTACCATCTTGTTCTGGTGGGCAACCAAGAGCCTTGGCAATGGCCTGTAATGTTTTGGGAGCTTCAGAACTGCCCCTGGCCAGCAGCTCACGGAAGGTGTCCCATCCCTGGCACTGAAAGTTTTCTAGAAACAGTCTATGACTTCTGGGTGTGCCTTTATACAAAGAAGTAGGTTTCTTTTTTCTTTTTTTGCGGTGCTGAGGACCGAACCCAGGGCCTTGTGCTTGCTAGGCAAGCGCTCATCCACTAAGCTAAATCCCCAACCCCCAAAGAAGTAGGTTTCTATATGGCTTATTCATAACATCTTAAATTCTGATTAACCTTCCCCCCTTCCTTTACTCAACCCCTTCCCCTGACCCCACTTTGGCCATTGCCTCCCTTGTAGTCTGTTCATCTTCTTACCTATGTACAGTTCCTTCCCCTTAAGTCTCCCCTCTCCTCCCTCCCTTATTGCCCTTATCTAGCTTATGGCCTCTACTACTTTTACTCCAACTCACATACAAATCTAAACATTTGAAACTAGGATCTATATCCAAACTTTTTTTTTTTTGGTTTTTCGAGGTAGGGTCTCGCTCTAGTCCAGGCTGTCCTGGAATTCACTATGTAGTCTCAGGGTGGCCTTGAACTCAAGGTAATCCTTCTATCTCTGTGTCCTGAGTGCTGGGTAAAGGCGTGCACCACCACGCCCGGCTTTGCTGGTATTCTTTATGTGTAAACTTTTTTAAAAGGTAAAGGGGGCTTCTCTTTCACGTTATAAGATCCTCTGCATAAGTCTGAGTTTCATATGTTCAATAGTGTTTATTTAGCTAATTTAAATTATGAAGCCCATACATTTAAAGACTGGTTTTGTAGAAGTCAGAGCTAAAGAAAAAAAAAAAAAACAAACCAAAACCAAAAAGAAAAACAAATTGAAAGTAGCTTAAAAAGACACAGAAAGATGGTTTAATATTTGTTAGCATTGTAAAAGGCCAGTTGCCTAGTAGTGTTAACTAAGGTGAGACTTTTCATCTTGTATAACGCTCTGCTCTGCTATGCGAATAATCATCATCTTCCCTCCCCTGCACAAATGAGGTGGGTGGTCAAGTGTGTTTTTGTCTGGTGTGAAGAAATGACAGGG
>PVHP010018238.1:0-33435 GCA_004024765.1 Zapus hudsonius | reverse complement strand
TTTTTTTTTTTTTTTTTTTTTTTTTTTTTTTTTTTGGTTTTTCGAGGTAGGGTCTCACTCTAGCCCAGGCTGACCTGGAATTCATACAATCCATACTACAATCCATAGTGAATTCCAAGTCAACCTGGGCTAGAGTGAGACCCTACCTCAAAAAACCAAAAAAAAAAAAAAAAAGTTATTTTACTAAACATGCTGGCTTGGGCTGGGAAGATGGCTCAGTGGTTAAAGGCACTTACCTGCTTGCAAAGCCTGCTGGTCTTGGTTCAGTTTCCTGGCACCTGTGTAAAGCCAGTGCACAAAGTGGCACATGTGTTTAGAGTTCATTTGTAGTGGTAAGAGACCATAGCATGCCCGTTCTTTCTTCTCCCTCTCTCCCCTAGCAAATATTTTTGTGAAAAAATCATGCTGGTAACTGGGCTCACACCTTTAATCTCAGCACTCAGGAAGCAGAAGTAGGAGGATCACCATGAGTTCAAGGCCACCCTGAGGCTACATAATGAATTCTAGGTCAGCCTGGGCTAGAGTGAGGCCCTACCTCGAAAAACAACAAAAGGCATGCTGGCTTGGGCTGGAGAAATGACTCAGTGGTTAAAGGTGCTTTGCTTGCAAAGCCCACCGGCCCAGGTTTGATTCTCTAGTACCCATATCAGTAAAGCCAGATACACAAAGTGGTGTAGGCGTCTGGAGTTCATTTGCAGCGGCAGGAGGCCCTGGTGTGCCCATGCTTACATGCACACTCTCCTCCTCTTCCCCTCCTTCCTCTTCCTTTGTCTCTTTCCCTCTCTCTCTCAAATAACTAAAATATTTTTTAAGCATGCTGACTTAAAAGGGAAGAAGGGGTGGCACACTCCTTTAATCCCAGCTCTCAGGAGGCAGAGGAAGGAAGATCGCCATGAGTTCAAGGCCAGCCTGGGACTACATAGTGAATTCCAGATCAGCCTAGGCTAGAGCAAGACACTACCCCCCCAAAAAAACAAAAAGAGTAAAGGGGGAGGGGGTTAAACTTAATGTTTAATTGTCAATATCAATTGGGACTTTTTGCTTATAACATTTGTGTGTGTGTGCGCATGTGCATGCAGGTGCCAGGGTCTCTTGCCACTGCAAATTTTTGAATGCCCATCTGGCTTTATGTGGGTTGCTGGGGAATGGAGCTCACTCTAGTAAGCTTTGCAAGTAAGTGCCTTTAACCCCCAAGCCATCTTCCCAGGCCCATTTTTGCTTTGGAGACTCTGAAAACCAGGCCGGTGTTGAGTCCTTCTGCCTCAGCCTCCCATGTGCTGAGCGGGATTATAGGTATGAGCCACCATCCCGGCTCAGTGTAAGCCTTAGCCTAACTGAAATCTCTATCAGCCCACCTACAAAGAAAATG
Source organism: Zapus hudsonius (assembly GCA_004024765.1). Taxonomy (NCBI): domain Eukaryota; kingdom Metazoa; phylum Chordata; class Mammalia; order Rodentia; family Dipodidae; genus Zapus; species Zapus hudsonius. The sequence continues at coordinate 32,066 of PVHP010018238.1, read as the reverse complement.
GTTACTATTTCCTCAGAATTAGAAAACAGAAGCCCCCTTAATTATGTCACAGTGCATGTCACCATTTATTTTTGCTTTCCAGTACCCAAGCATAAGCGAGTAACCAATGGGCTTGGTGGGTTCTTGGCGCCCTAATTTTTTGAATTGGATTGAAAGGAAAAAATGATAAGCAGCATATTTCAGAAAAGCACATTCCTGCCCAGCTTCCTCTGTCCCCATCAGTCACCAGAAGGCCTGGGTGCCTCCTCAGCTCGCATCGGGTGCCAAAGCCGTTTGTGAGTGAGTGGCGAGGGTCAGCGTCTGTGTCCTGCATGATACCTGATGGCACTAATTTGGCTAAAAGAATCAGAAGCATTGCCGCTGCCCTAGGAATCGGGCCTCGATGAGTGACCAGAGAGCGGGCATTGCTCCCGGTCTGTAAGTTTGATTAGATCGGCCACTTTTCATCCTGGGCAACAGCTCAAGAACTGCCCATCTCTTAGGGAGGGAGCAGCGATGGAGCCTCATCTCCTCGCCCACAGGTGAGCTGAGCTTGATGTCCTGCAGCGGTGCTGGTGGGCACGCCAACATACTAAGAGAGCGCTACGCCACCGACACCCAGGGTGCTCTACAGCTGGGCTTTGGGCTGTGACGTGGCACAGTGCCTCTGCCCCTAGTTACTGTCGTGGCTTGCCAAGGAGTTCTTACTTCTTGGCTTCTCCCTGTCCAAGGAGCCATGTGCTTCATGCATTTCACTGAGGCTGACTTGTACACCTGTTGTATCTTCGCTCTTCTCTTGCTGGAGTCGAACCCGACACAGACTTGGAAGGTGGCTGGTGTGGGCTGGCTGTCCTACAGCTTTTCTAGCTTCGCCCACCATGTTTCTTAGAAGAAACGGAGTGGCATGAGGTAGAGCGGAGGGCACGCAGGTCACTTGTTAACATCAGTCAATGTGTCTGAAGAGAAAATGACAAGATTCCTGGGTCTAGACCCAGCGTGTGGAAAGTGCTGTCTGCATCTGGGGAACAAATGGACTCCAATCAAGTCTAGGCTCTGCCTATTACTGAGTTTAGACAGTGTCTCTTATTGTCCTCACTAAAATACATCTCCAAGCCTTTGTAGGCTGAGTATGACTTGCTTCAGTATCATTGCCTCATTTGATAAATTTTATGTAATAAGGCCTATATTTCTTCTGTGTTGATCTAGAAACGGAAATGAAACATCATAAATCTGCATTGCACTGGGCTAGAGGCAAGTGTATCTCCAAAACTCAGTGCAAGCATGAGGACCTGAAAGGCCTGACTTCCATTCCTCAGCACCCACATAGACGCTGAGCATGACTGCACACATCTGTGACCCCAGTCTTACGGGGAGCAGAGACTGGAGAATTGCTAGAGCTCATGGGTAATGGAGGAGGGACACCCCGTGTCTCCTCTGGCCTCAGCACATGTATGGGGTACACACTTCTGCAAACACATGCATATAGAACACCACACCTACTATACACACACACACATGCACACAGTCCAAAGAGCAGAAGTCCAGGCCCAGCAATGATTGACAGGTGTGACATCACACAAGGTCAAATAAGCTCAGACTCTGGTCCGATTCCCAGCATCCTAAACGAAAACCCAGACGCTGTGACTTGGCTTGTGTTTTAGAACAAGCGAAACCAGCAGTTCAGTTGACACAGGCCATCCGAAGCCCGTGGGACTTGTCATCTCGGGAGCTGGTGGATCAGGTTGGCTTAGGAACAGCCTCACCCCGAGTAACAGCTTGGCTGGCCTCCCCGGAGCCCTGCGCTCAGCCTCGCTGCCAGTGGCTGACCGGCTGGCTGCACCGAACCCTTTCCTATCAGCAGGTATTTATGGCTGCCAACTAGGTGTCAGGCTCTGTGGTAGGTGCCAGTGAAGGGGGTCAAGTTGAAGGTCACAGCTCCTCCTCGGGGAGCTGGCTTGGGGAAGGGGGCGGCTCCCAGGTTCCCAGTGCAAAGGTTCCAGCAGCACTGGTTGAAAGGAAAGGCTTCCGGGTTCTGGCTTGAGCTCTGTTAGGTCAAGAATAGCTTTCTAAATATGCTTCTATTTATACCTCGTGTAAGCCTGAGAGCATGCTCGTTGTGTGTAGAAAAGGACTTGATTCTGACTTGGGTTGGCTGCCCACCTTTGGAGCTGTGTGATGTGCCCCAGCCCCTTGGCACCTTTCCTCGGTTTTGCCTCAAGCCTGACTGTCCACTGACCAGAGGTAGCCATCTCTTCCTGTCAGAAACCAAGCAGCCTCTTCTCAGGCCTACAGTTGACTTGCTGGTCACCTCTGGATATCAGTCTGCCCGTAAAGCAGAATAAAACAAGAGTGTTTGCTGCATGTTCCCTAAGGGCGCTTGCTGTGTGGTCAGGATGCCCTTCACAGGTGGCCGCCTGTCCCTCTGTGCATGCAGAACTCGGGGCTGTCGGCACAGGGCCAGTGAGCAGCTCCTGCTTCTGGTGGCAGTGAGGTGCTTCACACCATCATGTGCCAGGGAGTGCCCGCTGGTTCTGAGCAGGAGCTCCGTGGTGCTGGTGTAGTACTAACTCACCTTGGCAGGCACCTTTAGTCGGGGCGCTCTTCAAAGGGAACTGGGCTCTGGCCAGCTAGGAAGCTCTCTGGGTGCCAGGGTTTCACCTGTCCTATGGCTGGCCCGGTGCTGCAGCAGACGAGGCATGTCTGCTTGGAGCTGGGAGTCTCTGTGCTTTGTGAAACACCAGAGCCAGAAGCCCTGAATGGAGAAACCTGAGGCCTCGAGGGAGGGGCCCACCTCAGTTTCACCTGACCTTTGGCAGGAGGACCCAAGCCTCCGTTGCCTAGCAGCCAGGCGCTTCATTCTTGCTTGTTGAGTAAATAAGTCAGCTTAGTTCTCCTGGGATTTGTTTGAGTAGCAGAGTTTATTTTACCTTTTTTGGTGTAAACTGTCAGTATACCAACCCTGGCTTGGGTTCAGTGGTGCTGAGTGCTAGGAGGTCCCCGGCTCTGGCTCCTTGCAGCAGGGCAGGCCCTGTGGGCAGTGCAGCGCTGGGAGGTCCCTGGTCTCCTTGTTCCCTGGGTACTGAGCACTCAGCTGCCAGCACTCAAGAACCAAGCATGGGATTCTACGGTACTGGCAGTCAAGTAAAAGTCAGCACACATCTGCTTAATAGATACATGCCTGTTGTTTTGCCAGTGGTAATTAGGCAGGTGAAAGCCATTCATATTAATGGCCATGACGAGCATTACCCAAGCAAATCGTTTTTATCCAGCCCTCCCCCCTTGGTAGTATCTGCTGGCCCTGATGTTGGTTTTCTTCATTACAGAAGTGTACCCCCCACCCTCCACCACTTGTAGCTGCAATTAGCTACATTGGACATGCCAGCCTTCATTTCCCGGTTGTCTGCGACCACCCATCTTAAGTTGATTCCTCTCAGAAGCAGAATTTAAATGTAGGGAGGTGAATTTTATTTGGGAGGTGACCCCAGGGAGGGAAGACATTGAAGGGGCAGTTACCCTGAGCTGCAGGGTGTGGACCTCCCTCCCGGGGTTGGGCTGGATCATCAGCCTGGGTCTGAGCCTCCCTCCTCCTCCCCTCCCCCTCCCCTCTGCCCCTGGAGCTTGCAGTTGGAAACTGGCAGGTGGGAAGGCTCAGAAGTGCTTCCAACCATACTTGCTTTTCTCCCTTTTGGTGATCCCAGGCCTCTGCTTTCCCGGTGCCCCCAGGGACATTGCATTGCCCTCCCCCCAGAGGGCTTGCTTCTGGGATATGGTGCTGAAGTGGGCAGGGGCAAACAGTAATCCAGGCTGGAATGAGGAGTGGGGTGCTATGACTCTGGGCCTCAGGCTCAGCTAGGGCGAGCAGGGTGAGTGAAAGAAACTGGGTAGTGAAAAGGCCCCTTTTCTAAGGGCAGCATAGGGTTGTGGGAGGGTTTCGTGCCAGCGTGAAAGCCCACCCCACACTCTCCTGCCCACATCTCTGCAGGCTGGATGCCTCCTGCTTGGGAACAAGGAGGGCCTTGTGCCCATCCTCCATCCTCCGGATGGGTGCTCCGGCACATTGCGTACCTGCCAGGCTGCTGAGGATGATGGAGGCTGCCCCACACACAGCACGGCTGGTCCCCAGTCAGGAGAAAACCAAGGGCATGTTGCGGGCCACCTCCTTCTGGCCATGTCTGTCCTTTCCATGTTTTTGTGACCCAGTTGTCCTTTAGTAAAACAAAGGAGTCATTATCATGTGCATTTTTAATTTTTTTCCTTCATTCAAAATTTTCATTTTGGAATAATTGTAGATTCCCAAGCAGTTACAGAAATGGTACAGAGGAGTCCTTTATACCCTTCCCAAGTTTCTGCCAATGATGAGGTGTTACGTAACTCCGATACAATAATGAAACCAAGAAATGGGCATCTCACAGCCCACTCTGTGCTTCACACACGCACGCATGCACGTGTGCATACGCACCACTACAGTCAGGTGGCCGCCCATACCTGCGCCCAGGCCAGTGTGTGGAAGTCCTTGCCAAGGTGAAAAGTCGGTGGCCTTATGACCTGGCTCTCAGCCTTGCGAGTGAAGGATCCCTGCCTGGTGCACAGTGCTCCAGTGCTCAGAAGCCTCCAGAAAGAAGCCAGTGCCTGTTTGGACCTCAGGCTGTGGAGAATGAAGGGGTGGGCCTAAGTGTGGGGTCAGTCGAGTTGAGTGGGAAATGCAAGTTCAAGCCACGCCCGATGGGGGTTATCTTCTTGACTTAGAGACACTCAAAGTACATCTAAAAGGCCCCAACTCCCAATGCTCTCACTTAAGAGGTTAGACTTTGACCCCTGAACTTGGGAGGGAGGCACATAGTTCAGGCCATCACAAATCTGTGTCAAGACCACACCACTCTGTATTCCCTGCTTGCCCACCGTGGTATCAGGAAGCCTGCAGAAGGTCAGAAGCAAGCTTTGCCCCTTCAATTACTGAACCAACCATGGACCGATGGAGAGAGCTAGAAGGTCCCTGCATCCTGTGACCCCCCTCCCCCGTCCTCTGCTTCCACAGACGGAAAGTGGAAAGGAGTCTAGAAGTTTCGTGATTTCACCCGTGTAGGAGCACAGTCGAGACTCTCACTAGCACACTAGCCTGGGCTGAGGTGGAGAAAAGCGAGTCTCTTGTGGGCTGGTCCTTTCGTGTGCACGCGCTCCCTCTGTACAAGTCATTTGGGGGCTCTGCAAGAGGTGGGGTCCTCTACCCCTGCTAACAGTGGAGCGGGAAGCCCACCCTCAGACTCATGACCCTGACAAGCCTCCTCTTGGCCTCTTTCCTCTTGCCCTGGAACTCTTGGGAAGGAACAGGGCTGTCCACTGATGCCACCCCCTCCCCAGCTTTCTGCTCTCCTTCCTAAGTCTTTATTGCTTATCGAAACAAAACCGAGTAACAGACGTTGGCAGAAAGCCAGTAGGGCTATTATAAAATTATAGGAGGTTTTAGGAGTTATAGTTATCCTGGGTCTTGTTCCAACATTAATAAACGAGGTCTTTCCTTGGTTCCTCTGACCAACTGTCACAATGTGGCCTGCAGGGCTCAGGCAAACATGGAGCCCTCGGAGAACTGGCCTTGGCAGGGAGGGTGCTTGTGGGACACACACGAGGCTGGTGAACCGTGGCTGCTGTGGATCTTTGTGCAGACGGGCCTCGGCCTGGGGATCTCTCAATGCAATGTTGTGTAGCTATTGTTCCTGCCTATCCCCACCCAGCATGCAGCTTGTCTCCCCTGGAAGTCTCTGGCCACAGCCTACGGGTCTCTGTCTCCTCTGCGGCTATCTGGTCAACACCCTGCAGCTCCTCCAGGACCAGTGCGGCCCCTGCTCTCCCTGGTGTGCTGGTCCCTTGCAGTGGCTTTCCTTGCCAGCTGCCCCCAGAGTGTGAGTCCCCGGCCCCTCCAGGCCTTTACCGAGACCATATTTAACTGAGCACAGGGTTCCAGCGCTGTGTGTTCCAGGCACCTTCAGAGATTGGTCCTTTTGTGCTTTCCACTTCCTCTCCAGTGAGCTTTTGGAGAGAGCCAGCTGTGCTCATTGCTCCTAGCTAATGACAGAAGCCTGTGTTGCTAGGAACTCTGAGGGAGGGATGAAGAAAAGCCAGGGGACAGTGACATTTAGTTCAGGAAGGCAGTGGCTGCAAAGGAGCAAGGAAGTGGCAAGCCTTCAGGAAGCTGCTTCTGTGACCATCGTAACATGATCAAATGTGCCAAGTGTGATTTCAAAAACATCCCTTGGTACTTGCATGCAAAGCCTGCCTGCCTGGGTTCAATTCCCCAACCACTCACAATAAAGCCAGACACAAAAATAACAGAGGTGCTTGGCATTCATTTGAAGCAGCATGAGACCCATATGCACCCCCTAGACAGACAGACAGATAGGCACACACACGAAAATAATTTTAAAAAGTCTCTTGGCATGGTGGTGCACGCCTTTAATCCCAGCATTTGGGAAGCTGAGGTAGGAGGATCACTGTAAATTCGAGGTCACCCTGAGTCTGCATAGTGAATTCCAGGCCAGCCTGGGCTAGAGCGAGACCCTCCCTGGGGGGGAAATCTCTTCTTCTCTTTTCAAGAGGAAAGTCCAGTTGCTTATAACGGGTCAGTGCTGGCTTGGCAGGGAGGTGGGAATGTAGCGGGCTGAGCTGAGGATTCAAATTTAGATAATATCCAGCAAAATTCCAATGTACCTCAAGATTTAAGGAGTACCCGAATCCTTGTCTATAAAGTCAAAGAATTAAAATTATAGACCAGCCAGAGGTTAAGGTATAGTGGGAGACTTTATTTAAAGAAAAATAGGAGTTACAGAGTTCGCCAACCACCCAGGCCCATGCGCTTCATATGTTGAGGAGTCTTAGACCAATTACAAAACCCTGTTAAAGAATGATTTCAACTTTAAAAGGAATACAAGCAATTTACAGTGAAGGTGCAGGCCCATCTTTTGATGACACAGGCCTTCTCTCTGTGGATCTGTATATCCAGTGTTCTCTGTCCTTTCTTGATTACATGAGCCACACCTAGAATGCTCCAATGAGCGAAGTTGCCAGTTGACTTTCTCATTTTAAAGCCAGAGTGCGGTCTTGGGATTCTTTCAAAGTCTCTTAAACCTCTGCTTAGGAGCTCTGCTTCCCCCAAGAGCACATTTTAAAGTCCATCCCGTTAACTTCTCTTCGGAGTGTTAGTCTTCACACAAACTGCCCAACAGCCTTTACCCTTGTTCTGTTGCTGTTGTTTTTGTGATGTCTGATTACATTCTCTTCCTCTCTCTAGTTTTGTTGTCTTTGTGGTGGTTGTGCGGTAATCAAACCCAGGTCCTTGCACTTGCATGGCAGTTACTCTAACATCAAGTTGTGTCCTTGGTCCTAAGTTTCATTTATTTGTTTTTAGACAGGGTCTCAATATGTCCTCCAACTCCATATCCTCTTGCCCTAGCCTCCTGCATGCTAAAATTACAGGTGTATACCACCCATACCTGGTTCTAAATAAGACCATCCATCATTAACAGCTACCTCTGTCTTGATTAGCACAGAGCTCGGCAGGTTCTAGAGAGAGGCCCCACTGGCTGTGAAAATGGGCACCAGGTGATGCCGGTCGGTTAAGTGGAGATGAGTAACAGACTTGCCATCCCTGTTGCAAATGGCAGACTGACGTTGCCAGACTCAGGGACCTGGGCTGCAGCCAGGAGCTGCGGGGAAAACCGCATGGCCTGGGTGTGTTCCTGGCTGGCTGGTGGGAGCCAGCAGCAGCCTGCAGGACTGCCAAGGAGGCTCCCTGTTTGCTTTGGAATCTCCTGAGCCAGAGCTGCCGGCAGAAAGGAGGCCCCCTTCCTTCACAGGGACGTTCTGTTCTGAATGGAGAAGCCACCTCAAGCCGTGTCCAGGAAGTGAGCTATTGTTCACGCCACAGCCTTGTGAACATTTTCTGCCAGAAGGAAACCCTTTCTCTGGTTTGTCTTGAAAAACAAAGGTCCTGGGTTTTGATTAACTTGTTTTTAAGGTGGGATTCTGTTTGTTATGGAAGCACATAACCGTGAATCTGTCTAACCTCAACTGGACAAGAAAGGAGGGGGTTGTGTGCACTGTTGGCTTGGCATCTGGGTTACAGGGACTGCAGGTGTCTCTAGGGAAGGAAGGCTGGCATCTGATGAACCCACTGCACCCACTTCTCTATGGACTTGACTTAAGGAGGCTCCCTCTCTGAGGCCTGCTCGCAGCAGGGAAGATGGGTTGTCCTTGTATGAGAAGCAGCAGCACCGAACCTCTTCTTCACTGGGTGGCACCCAGCTCGCTCACCCTCCATCCATGTTAGAGCTCCCTGTGAAATCTGTGTTGGGGTACGGCTCTCACCATGCTGGGACTAGGCTAGCCTAGCCTTGGCCACATGAGAACTCGGGTATCGGTGTCCTCAAGAAAGAGCAGGACCTGGGAAACTGGTTCATATTCCCAAGCCTTAGGAGGGAAGGAGGGAGGGATCGATCCCGTGCCCGTTAAGTTCTCGAATGGTAGGTTGCACACAGACCACACGGAATCAATAAAACTAGGCCTTCAAATCATCAGAACACTGAAGGAGCAGGGAGGGTGAGGATACGTTGAAAGCTTATTAGATTATCCCTTTCTTACTTTAGGAGTCTGCCTGCCTGTCTGTCTGTGTCTGTCTGTTCCCTCTCCCTGTCAACAGTGTTGAAACTCAAACTGGTTGTTGGGCTCTAGCTGGGTCCTGTCGGTGAATCTGGGCTGCTCTGAGCTCTGCTGTCTCTTCACACAGCCCACTGGACAGAAGAGTGTCATCTGTGGCCTAGGAAAGGTCAGCCAAGCCCTGTGTTCGAGGAAGGTTGTGGAGCAGCTTTCCACAGCCCTGGTCTTCGTGTCCTCTACCTGCTGGGTTCATATTCTCCCATCAGCATGTTAACAGACAAAACTCAAACCAGTGTTGATCTTATACTTTATTTTCTTTCTTTTGGTTTTTTGAGGTAGAATTCACTATGTAATCTCAGGGTGGTCTCATGGCCTTGAACTCATGGTGATCCTCCTGCCTCAGTCTCCCAAGTGCTGGGATTACAGGCATGTGCCACCACACCCGGCTTAATTTGTTAAGGCCTGAACAAATCCTGAAAGTTTATTTTCTCCAGTGTTTGTTCTATTCTGAGAAGTTTCTAACTTCAGAAGCTTGCAAGATTTGGATAGAGAACGCGGGTGCTCAGCGCTCCGTCCTCAGATTCCGTAATTGCCTCCTTGCGTTGTGACTCATCCACGTGCCCATCCTCAGCCCATTTAGCAATCTGTATTATTTATTGTTTTGTTTGGAGGCAAGGTCTCTCTGTGACCTTTTGATCCTGCACCTCTCCGAGCGCTGGGATTCCAGGTGTGCGTCATCATGCCTGGTTCAACTTCAGATTCCATCAAGAGACAGGACATTCCTGCGACCCCAGAGTTTCTTCACACCCTTCCCAGTCCTGAGCCCTACCCTGGGGTCTCTCCTGGTACCTAGTCTTAGGGTGTCTTCCACTATGATTAATTTTACCTGTACTCCACCCTCATATAAATGGAATCAGAGCAGCGTATGCTCCTGTTGGTGGTAGCTGAAAGACTAATATCTTGGGGCTCTGTCAGTTTCATTTGTCCAACTTTTTCCTGTTTTACAAGTTCAGAGGTAAATTAGGAGTGGTACACCGAGACCTCAAGGCAGATGATGGATATTAGTGGAATATAGGTATTAAATATTTTAGTTCTTGCCGGGCGTGGCGGTGCATGTCTTTGATCGCAGCACTCAGGAGGCATTGGTAGGAGGATGTGAGTTCAAGGCCACCCTGAAACTACATAGTGGATCTCCAGGTCAGTCTGAGCTAGAGCGAGACCCTACCTTGAAAATCTTTTTTAGAAATTAGTTTTCTGACATTTTTTTAGTTTATACATGTTTATGTGCATTGGTGCGTGGGGGTGCACATGTATGTGAGTGAATGAATGTGGAAATAAACGAGAGGACCACCTCAGGCATCATCCTCAGCCACTCCTGTCACCTCCTTGAAGACCTGGGCTCTCACCGGTTAGTCTAGGTCAACTGGCCAGTGATGTGAACCCAAGTCCTCGTGCTTATAAGGCAAGCACTTGACCAGCTCAGCAGTCCGCCTGACCCTTAGACACTGGTTTACAGTCTGGTGCTCTGACTGCCCCGATATTACGAGCAGGTGTCTGTTCCCCTGATAGGCTTCATATCCCTTTCTTTGACCCCAGTGCTGAGGACATCAAGTCTGAGTGGAATGTGGGGGCGTCTGTGGGCTGCTCTGTCCACAGCATATGTGAAAGAGCTGGAACTCCTAAAGGTGGTGGAGGTGACCCAGCATAGTGCGTGATGGTGCCCACTGCCGCCTCCTCTTGGGTGGAGAGTGTAAACTGGACTAGAACCCAAATATATAATCCTCATTAATCTTTTAGATTCTCGTCCTACTTATTAAAGCCGGTACCTGGCACCTGGCCCAGAGTTCTGAGGAAAGCAGTAATAAAGTTAATTGGAATGTAGGTCTCCCAACTTCTCTTCAGCAGTTTCCTGGGGCTTTGAGTCAAAGCTTGCTTTTAGAGGAGCTGTTCTTACATGGGGAGGCACTTGGCAACCCATCCTACCGCATTCCTGTCATCTCGTGTATCCTTTCTGTTAAGTTGCAGGTTTGGCCTTGAGCCCATTGCTCTGACACACTACCTGACAGAAGTAACGTACGAGGAGACAGTTTCTTTGGCTCACAGTTTGAAGGGGAGGGAAAGACAAGGCAGCAAGAGTGTGAGGCTGGTGGTCGCCTCAAGTCCCCGGTCAGAAAGCAGAGAGGTCAATGCTGGTGCTCTGCTCGCTTTCTCCTTCTTGTTCATTCATTGCAAGCAGGGAGAGAAGAGAGACAGAGAGAATGGGTGCGCCAGGGCCTCAGCCCAGCCGCTTGCCACTTTGTGCGTCTGGCTTTCCATGGGTACTGGGGACAAACTCGGCAGGCAAGCACCTTAACTACTTTCTCCTTTTGTTTGTTTTTGTTTTTCAAGGTAGGGTCTCCTAGCCCGGGTTGACGTGAAATTCACTATGTAGTCTCAGGGTGGCCTTGAACTCATGGTGATCCTCCTGCCTCTGCTCCAGAGAGAGTTGGGATTAAAAGTGTGCGCCAGCCACTACTCCCGGTCACTTTGTCCTTTCTGTTCAGTTCAGGTCTCCAGCCCATGGGCTAGGCTGCCCATGTTCAGGGTGTGTCTTCCCTCCTGAGTTAAATAAACATCTCTGAAAATGCTCTCATGGGAACACCAGGAAGTGTATCTCATAGGTGATTCCAACTCCAGTTTTGTTGACAATGAAATGAAAAGTAACCATTAGTCCTCTAAAGTGTTGAGTCAGTATCTATGACACTAAAGTTTGGCCAAGAGAGAGCCTAGGATCAGGACCCTGGGTGCCCTGGCATTCCTCTCTACCACACTAGCCTGGGGCAGTCCAGAAGGGTAGGCTTTTTTTTCTCTGGAAGGCCAGAAAGCTGTTTTATTTTTTTTATTTATTTTTATTTATTTATTTTGGTTTTTCGAGGTAGGGTCTTTCTCTAGCCCAGGCTGACCTGGAATTTACTCTGTAGTCTCAGGCTGGCCTTAAATTCATGGTGATCCTCCTACCTCTGCCTCCCAAGTGCTGGGATTAAAGGCATGCGCCACCATGCCTGGCCGCTTTTTTTAGTTTTAATAATATTTATTTGAGAGAGAGAAAGAGGCAGATAGAGGATGGGTGCTCCCCTCCTTCGTCCTGTTCTGCCTTCTTCTCGTCTAAAAGCAGTTGACAGTGATGCGGGTTGCTGATACTTAGTATTCGTAAGCAACGCGGGGAAAGAGAGTGAGTTTTGGAATCCTCCCTTCCCCCTCCTCCTACTCTGAGTTCTTGTCCTCTAATGCCAAAGAATTGTACACAGGGACAGAATTAAATTTTAATTACACATTTATTCTAATTTAGTAGATTAGGAAAAGGGAAGTTGGATGGGGAAATTTCCCAGTCATCATGTGGGAAGTTACAGAATTCTCCTGCCACCCGTGTGGGGAGAGCACATGTCAGAGAGTTTAACAGAACTTATATTATTTATCTAAATAAGCAGCCCAAGAAAAGATAATAGAAAGTTCCCTTTATGAGACAGAGAGATTTATGAGAGAAGTCTGGAGCTTGCCTCCCTACCCCAGCCATCAGCTGGAGTAGAGGTACAGGCCTTACCTCACTGAGGCCTGGGTCAGCAGTCCTTCTACTCCATTGCCATGTGGGGGGAAGAGGGGCCTACTTCCTCTAGGGAAGCTAGTTTTAAGTCCTCCCCAGGTGAGTCAGAGAGACCAATCAGTTTTAGCACCTAGGTTGTAGCTCTAACTAAACACCTCCCATTCAAGGGGAGGGGCTGGAAGAGGAGGGGTGGTCCCTACACACACCTGACTGTCACAATCCCCCCTCTGAAGAAATAACCCTAACTGCTGTTAGGGTACTGGAGTGTGGAATTTGAAAAAAAAAAAAAAGCATCAGAAAGTACATATATGTTTAAGAAACAAGAATTAACAATACCACTTTTGAACCTATTAAGAAGCAAGGCAAACTTAATAGTGGCAAGCTCTGACTGGGGAGGGGTCAAAAGAGGAGCTTGGCAACCTTGTGTGGGGTCTCACTCCTAAACTCTCACAACAGGGTTAGAAAGTCAGAACAGATCATTTACTCCAATCTGCCTTTGTCTTTCCTGAGGCCTGTGCAAGTCAGTCTGGGTAGAGAAGGAAAACAAATACCCCAAGCCCTGGTGGGTGCCCCGGTCCAGGCTGGGAGCTTGTCTGCTGCCAAGAGGCCCTGACAGTCATGGTGATGAATTCTTAGTGGCTATGGCTACTGTGCTGGGGTGCAGCTGCCAGCATTTTTAGGGTCCCCTGACATCAGTGGTCATGTGACCAGGTGGAGTAAGCCTCTGAGAGGCTGAGGAGGTTGACTCTTCCCTGGCACTACACTCCCCCAGGTGTGCTGGCCAAGCTCTGTCTGCAGCAGGAAGGCTGAGGACCAGCCTCAGGTAAACTGCCTGCAGCACTTAGGAGTTGGTTGTGGAGCAGAGTTTCCGGGTCCTCACTGGAAGTGGGGTGCTATAAGAGTCAGCTCCTGAGTCGCGGGGCCCTCCCTGGAGGTGGGGTGCTATGCTTGCTTGGCAGTGAGCTGAGGCTCCACAGAACTGCAGAGAAGCTGGGATTTGGAGTGTTGGAAATGAGAATCCAGACTAGTCCAGAAGCAACGGTGTTCCCTCCCCTGTGGTCACGTGAATGTTTGCACTTCAGTGGCCACCAGGAGAAAACATATACGGACAGTGGCTGTCACTGTTTATCTGTGAGCACCTCCAGGAAGCCAGCTCTGCAAGAAAGGGTGGGTCTAAAACCTGAAGCAGAGCCTTTCCCTTAATGGTTCCCTAGTGTCTCTGGGATGCACTATTGAGCCAGTCAGGAAGCAACAGCGTGGAGTGTTTCCCGTCCAGGAAGGTAAAGAGAATGCAGTGAAGGAAGAGAGGCAGGACATGAGTGCCCTTCCAGCTGCCCGGAGAGTCCTGGGGTGCAGATAGCTCTCTAGTGGAGTGGGAACTATCACCTTGCATATTTGCACAAAGAGAGGAGAGGCATTCCTTGCCTTCCTCTCCACGGGGCCCCAGCTTCTAGGCAAAGACCAAGCTGATGGCTGTTGTCCTGATACTTGGTTCAGAATGGAAGCCCCTGGACACAGCATGGCTTCTGACTTGCTTGTCCTAGAAGGGAAGTTTCCCATGGGTCTCAAAGTCAAGGTGCACCAGGCTTGTGTTCTGGGGGCTCTCCTGGGACTGTCTATGCCTCACACACTTGCTGACATAGAAAACTCTTCAGAATTGGGGAAGTTCTCACCCCCTCCACACACACATACTCTCCCTGTTCCCAGTGTTTGTTTGAAAAGCCTGGTGTTATCCAGGTGGCCTAGTAACCCAGGTGATGGTCTGGAGAGGGAGAGACAGTAACGAGAGAGAGGGTGGCACAGCTCCACGGCCAGCCTCAAGCAGTGAGGATCCTGGGGCTTTGCAAGCAGGTGTCATGGGACCTGAGCAGCAGTATAGTTTGTGTTTGCCTTGCTTTTCTTTTCAGCCATATGGAGAGAGTGTTAATGCAGCCCTGCTAGGGGAAGTCTAAGCAGAAGCACCCTGAATACTTGCTAAGATTAGAACATTTCCAAACTTTTTTTTTTAACACAAGAGTCCTTATGATTAATGTCAGGGCCATATCTTCAACACATTTTCTGTCATAGCTCATAAGAAGTGCAATATTGGCCGTTTCTCAAAAAAACATCACTTACTCAAGCAGCATAAGGAAGTGGAAACCATGTCCCCTCTTGTTACACTCCTCCTGCCTCTTCCTTGAGAGCAGCCTTGTCTGGGAAGGCAGCCTAATCGGGTTAGTCTTTCTCACCCGGGGCAGTGAGACTCCAAAGGGTGCTGGGGGTCGTGGTGGTGTCTGCTGCTCTGGTGCTGGCAGGATCTCTCTGTGGCTTCTGGACCATGATGGGGGCAGGGAGAGCAGAGCTTCAGCCTCTCTCCCCATCCCCAGAGCCCAGGCTCAGGGCCACAAGGGACCCTCCCAGCCATCAGCTGCCACCTTGGCAGGTTCCAGCTGCTGAGGCAAGGGTCCTGGATGGCCCTCTCTGATGAAGGGGTCCTGGGCGGCACTCTGTGAGGAGGGGGTCCTAGGCGGGTGGGGCTCGCTGAGGAAAAGGTCCTGGATGGCACATTGCCAGTAGATTGCTAAGTGCCCTTAGTTTCTCTGCATAGTAGAATCTTCCACACTGGGCCACAGAACAGGGAAATGCACACCCAAGTTTGGGGGCTCCTCCTGACAATGTCCGCCAATATTTCCATTTGGTCTAGTTTGGAGCCCCTCTCACAGCCATGAGGGGTAGGTCGGTAGGTCGTGGAAACCTGGGCATCTGGTAGCCTTTGTAAAGACTTGTGGGAAGTTCTGAGGACAGAGTGGGAAGGAGAGGGGCAGGGAGGCAGCATGCTCTTCACCACCACTCACTCTGAGGTGAAATGGCCTCTGGAGTAACTTCTGGAATTGTCAGGGGAAGATGATGGACAGGTACGGGGGTTCAGGTGGCAGGGGCTTGACTTTGTTCCAGAGGGTTCCTCATAATTACCTTCCATTTCAGCTCTTCCCATCCTTGGTATTCTGTATGACTTTGGGAAAATGGCTTTTTTTACTGCTGGGTCTACATTAATGGGGCCTTCCCTTCTTCCCTTTTCTCCCCTTGTGCTCTTTACTGCCTGCCCAGGGGTTGAGGTGGCAAGTGAAATACACTTGTCCGTCCCCCCCCCCAGGCGCCTGTAGTGGAGATTCTTCCATCTCCGTCCACTTTGGTTTGGAGGAATGAGCGTGAGGGCCCGTCCTCCCAATGTAGAGAAGTCCTTCTCCTCGAGCACCTGCTGCTTTCCTAAAAAGGCCCTAGAAGAGGGAAAGGTGGCCTTTTACTATGCCTGTTCCTGACCAGCTTTGAGGCTCTGGATTCAGATCAAGCGACCCAGGCTTTGAGAACTGGCCCTGAGGGATCCTTGATTGCAGTTCAGACAACTGCGCAAGTTCAGCATGGCCTGCAGGAAGAGGACGTGTGCTGTATTGAAGTTACAGGAAAGGTTTAAATCTGTAAAGGCAAATATCACAAATGGGCACTTTCTGTAAATGGGGTGAACTGACAAGATGAGTACCTATTTCTGGAAAGCTTTTTAAAAATACTTTTATTTTCAAGCAGAGAGAGATAGAAAAGAGACAGAGAATGGCACGCCTGGGCCTCCAGCCAACACAAAGGAACTCCAGATGCATGAGCCACTTTTTGCATCTGGCTTTATGTGGGCCCTGGGGAATCAAACCCAAGTAATTGGGCTTTGCAGGCAAGCACCTTAACTGCTGAGCCATCTCCTCAGCCCTGGAAGGCCTTTTTAAAACTGGCCGTGGGGTGGGAGAAGGGATTCTATGGCTGGTCCTGGGGACTCTCAGGAGGGGTCACACACAGGAGTGACCCACATGTCTGCTTGCACACATGTACATTGTGCCACAGGACTCAGCACAGGCTGTTAGTGATAGAAGATTGAGAAATACCCATAGATCCACAGGGATGGGTTTAATAAGTGATCCTTATCTGATCCTTATCACAATCAGCTGTGCACTGATTGTCGTTCATCCACTCAAAGAACCAGTCCTTTGTGGCCTGTCAGAAGCTTGATGTAGAGCAGCATTCGTGGAGTGCCGAGGATGGAGGCTGGGTTAGGGTCTTCTGTTTAACACATCTGAGTAGAGGCTGTCTAAAAGGATCCTTGAGAACCGGGCAGTGAGAGGCAGGGGCAGCAGGAAGCCTAACTTTTGGTGTGTTTTGCATAATAAGTAGAACAACTAGTAACAAATGAGGGGCTGGAGAGATGGCTCGGCCATTAAAGGCACTTGCTTGCAAAGCCTAACAGCTCAGGTTCAGTTCTCCAGTAGCCACATAAAACCAGATGCACAAAATGGCACATGCATCTGGAGTTTGTTCTGAGGTGCCCGTGCCTTCCCCGACCACTTCCCTCACAAATAATTTTTTTAAAATATTCATTTTAAAGCAGAGAGATACAGAGAGAGAGCACCAGGGCCACCACCTTGTGGGTCTGATTTATGTGGGTACTGCGGAATTGAACTTGGGGCCTTAGGCACTGGAGGCAAGTGCCTTAACCGCTAAGCCATCTCTCCAGCCCCCCCTCACAAATAATCTTTTTAAAAAATAAGAA
The DNA here is from genome assembly GCA_004024765.1 of Zapus hudsonius. Classification (NCBI taxonomy): domain Eukaryota; kingdom Metazoa; phylum Chordata; class Mammalia; order Rodentia; family Dipodidae; genus Zapus; species Zapus hudsonius. The sequence continues at coordinate 15,291 of PVHP010018238.1, read as the reverse complement.
ATATAGGTAAAATATTTTAAGTTTCAAAATTGTGTTTTCCTAGGCTGGGCACTGAGGCCAAAAGAGGAGAGTGGGAAGAAGCTAATATTTTACTCTCTGCTGCAAACCGCTCCTCTTGTGCACACAGCCTGGCATGAGAGGGTATCTATCTATTCTTGTTTTTCTACAGAGATCCCCAGGCTGTTGCAGGCAAAGGTACCCCCTGCTTGTCTGGCTCACGCCCTTGAAAGGGCAGGGTGCAGGGGGTGGCTGTCTGCTCCAGGCAGGCTAGAGGGACCTGAGCCCATGGTCATGCTGTGGCTGGAGGAAGTGCTAAGGAGAGAGGTGTCAGCCGTGCCACCCTGTCTGCCAGCTGGAGGCCCTCTGAGAGTTGTTTTTCTCGTTGTCAGGCCCGGCTCCTTACTTGCCCTTAGAGGAAAAGCATCCAAGCCCCAGTACACAAGGTCCCCTTGTCTGTCACTGCCTTGGAAGAAGCAGTGAATGAGCTCATTATTGATACCACCCAGGAGGAAGGGCAGGGGAAGGCCACTTCTTGCTGCCTGGACCTTCCCCTAGCCACATATCCTGAGCTAAGGGGCTTGGATCTGGCCAAGGTGACCAAAGCCAGGTGGCTAGGACAGGTGGTTCATACCAGGGGCCATGCTGGGGACATCCGGGTACTCTGAGGCTAGCTGTCTGCTACAGTCCAGAGGAAGGGCGGTGTCTGCAAAGCTCTGTCCAGGCCTGCTCCTCCTGGCAGTAAAAGGGCTTCCAACCAGGACTATGGTTCTGACTCCCCTGGCTTCCAAGAGGTTCCTGTGTGCAAGGGCTCTGCTTGCCTCCCCTCGAAACATTTCCCACACCTCAGAGTTGGCAGTCACGTGGCATCAGTTACCTATAGAGTGCTCCTGACCTGCCAGGCATGACTCTAGGCATTTGGGGCATCACGTGGAATTGTCTAGCCTGAGCAGCGAAATGTGTAGGCAGGCCTGGCCTGCTGTGGTTGCTGGGCTGGGGGTGAGGCTCTCAGCTGAGCCTGTATTGCCTATCTTACTACCTTCAGAGCAACTCTTCACACCCTCCTGGGCTGGACCAGGGGAGACTTTTCTAGAAGCGAGTAGCAGCTGAGACCTTGTTGGTGGATCCAGTAATGCCTCAGAGAGCCTGGGAGGACAGACAACTGGCCCTAACCTGGAGCTGGCAACACTGACCCTGCCCTCTCTTCCTCCTGTTTCAGATTGAGAAAATCATGAGCTCTATCGGGGAAGGGATTGACTTTTCTCAGGAACAGCGGGCGATCTCAGGTACTGTACCAGACCTCCACTCCCCACGGGATGGGCTCAGGTTTTCCTTCTGATCCAAGGCAAGTGTTTGGGGGAGAAAGGGGACCAGCTCATCTCTAGCCAGCCGTGGAGCTGTTATATTTAGAGAATGCCTTCTGCATATTGGAGAGGAAGTGCTATGAATTGAATGTGAGTCTTTTCATTAAGAAAACAGTTATATAAGAAAGCAGTTATAATGAACGTTGTCCTGCTGCTCATGGTTTTTGTCAATGTGCACTTGTTCAGCCGGCCTGAGCTGTAGTGCATCATGCTGCTTCCGAGGTAGCTCTGGCACCTGCTTGTCCCCAGCATGAGGCTCCATGGCAATGTGTGGTATAGGCTAGACCACTGGTTGGCATGCGTCAGCATCTTCTGGAAAGCTGGCTCTGCTGCTTCCTCCTGAGTCTGTCTGTTCTCCAGTTTCCTCAGTCACTTGCCTTTCCTATCTGGATCCCTGCGACTTTGGTCGTCTTTCTGTGCCCAGCCCTTGAGCTGAGAATTTAGATGTGAGGCATGATGATGTGTTTCTTTATCGGGAGGAGATGTCCTCATGGTACCTCAGAGCCAGCACTCCTCCTCCTCCTGTTCTGCAGAGACCTGGCATGGGCCCTGGGGCTGCGGCAGCTGTGGGACCCTGGCAGCCTCCCACCCCCTGAGGGTGTGGTTCCTGTCCCATGCAGGACTGGCCCAACAGCTTCCAGTGTTGCCTCCAGACCATCCCTGGACTCCTTTGGCCCTGCTGCATGAGCCTGTGAGGAGCTGGTAAATACCCATAGATCCACAGGGACCTATGCTCCCAAGGATGTGGGCCTGGCTGGGCTGAGCCCGGGCTCTGGAGACACCAGGCCCTGGGTTCATGTCAGGGCAAGTTACTGTCTCAGACCTCCATCTACACCGTTTGGTAATAGTACCAAGCTCACAGCATTGGTATAAAGGAGGAGAGACAAAAACCACCTATATGAAAGGAAGCTGAGGAACCCAGAAAACAGAGCAACTGCTCCCTGGTTGGCTCCCTCCTGTGGTTCTGTAGCCACCCTGTCGTCCTGGATTCTAGCAGAGGGGCTGAGCTGGATCTGGTCCATCCATGTCAGTCTCGGAGTTGACACTCGGCTGGCTGAGTGTCCAAGCTTCTTCGCCCACTTGTGCTCCACCCAGCGATTACCACACAGCTGAGTGTACAAGCTTCTCCAGGGGTCATGTATTGCTGGGAACAGAAACAAACATGCCATTTTCAAAGCTCTGCTTTGGCGACCAAAGGCTGGAAGCAATAGTGTTGCATCATTTGGGGCCATCTTCTGCTTTCCTGCACCCACATCCAAGGACAAGAGCCCAAATCACCGGCATGTACCAAGAGCCCCGAGTTCGAGCAGACAGTGCCTCTGGGATCCCATCAGTTGGAGATGCTATGCCTCGGGAAGGGCCTTATCTTTGTTGGGGGACACACTGAGCTCTCCCATGGGAGTGGCAGGAGAGCTTCTCTATACCCAACACACAGTCTTGTTTGCATGTTCATTTTGCACACCCCAGCTTAGGGGGAGGCACAGGGCAGGCACAGGTGGGTGGTGCCCATCCAGAGTGCTTGTCCTGCCATGCTGCAGAGTCCCGGGCCCTGGGTCTGCCCCTTCGGACTCAGACTAAAGTAGAATCACTGTGAGTTACGAGTGGTTGGCATCACGATGTGTCAGGGTTCAAGATCAAGGAGAAGAGACCTGGGCTCAGACATTGGCAGCCTGGGAAGAGGTATAGGCTCCATCAGGAATCCCAAACCAAGGGAGTGACTTCTTAGAGGACCCTTTTCACGGGGTCCTCTCTAGAAGGGCAGAACCATAGCACTGGAGTCCTAATGACATTTGGCCCGTAGGCTGAGCACATTGGAGCTAGCTGCCTGGCTCCCCAACAGCAGGTCTTACAACTGGCTCATGCCTCCACCAGATCCCAGGAGTCTAGGCGAGTAAGCCTTCCGCCCACCAATGCCATTCTGGCTTCTTTCAACAAAGACCCGTACTTCGACCACCTGTCTCTCCTCTGCTGGCACCCTTCAGCCTCACGGTTGAGGAACTCTTGAGGTCAGGCTCCTGAGGGCCTGGTCTCCCTGCACTCAAAGCCCTTTCTTCTCTACAGTCTGTTGGTCTGTCCACAGCCTGGTGGGATGCAGGTGCACCCCTGGGAATCCAGTGGATGACTTGTGGTCTTCATATACATGTGACCTTTCCTGTCCCTCCTCAGCAGTACTCTCAAGATGATCTTGGTCTTCCCTTGGCCTTGGTTGTTCCTGCCCCTTTCTGAGTGTGTGCCTCTCCCCTATATGCCCACACTGCTTCCTATACACCCATGAGGACACAGGTACAGAAGCCTTATTTCCTTGTCCATCTTTGTAATGAGAAGCACAGCCCTTGAAGTGGCAGGCAGGGACCACTTGCTTGCCTGTGAACCATGCCATCCTCTGTCCCCTCTCCTGGCTATACAAGCTCCAGGCGGGTCCCTTTCTGGGGGTAAGCAGTTTCTGGCTTCCCCTTTCATTTGCATTTGTATTGCTAGCATTGGGCCCGCCCTCAGGAACCTGTCACCTCACTCTGATGCCAGTGCTGGCTCTCCCTCAGCCTCCGCAGCAGCTTCTGCTCCAACGTCCGATCCCTGATATATTTTCCTGAGCATGGAAGGGGGAAGGGCGGGAGGGAGGAAGGGGAGGGCCAGACAGGAGAGTGAGCAAGGACTGTGGAGCCGGCAGCCGGTGGCAGCGTGGAGCACAGGAGCCTTTAGACAAAGCATTCTGCTGCAGCTCTGCAAGCGCACATGTCGTCCAGTAGCGGCAGGAGGACCAGCAGGAATGAACCACCAGCCAGGGCCACACGACCTCACGGACCTTCAAGAGTCTGCCGCTTAGGTTCCTGGCGCTGACTTCCCATTCAAGGGCGAAGGAGTGCCTGGAGTCAGAGGAGTCCTGCTTCAGCCTGCATCCAGAGGCCATCGTCTGGTCCCTGTCCACCGTCTCTTCTGCATAGGACAGAGCATCGGGTGGAGGCTGCCACAGTTGGTTACCAGGGTCTTTCAGATAAGCAAGTTGTCATCGTCCTGCCCTGAAGGGCAGAGAATGCTAGGAAGCGGCAGGATGACTTTCACCGAGTCAAGAGTTCCTTGGAGGTGATGTTTTTGTAGTTGCTTCTTTTTCCTTCCTTGCACCTCATTTTTCCTCCCTTCTCCTCTTTCTCCTCTTACCTGTTCATATACCCCGAGCTCCAGAGAAGTAGATGGGGCAACAGCATCGGGCTCAGACATCCGAGGGTAACTGTGGAGCACAGCGAATAAACGCCCCTCTTCCTGATCGGCTCAGCACTAGAGGAGACTCAGACCCTGAGAGCCTGGAAAGACAGCTGTGTATGCGTGAATAGACTAGCTGCTCCATGACGTGATGCAAGCCGCTTCCTTTTCTCTCTTTTATCTAGTTGGGTTTTATCTTCTTTAGCTAAAATCTGCCTGCCTGCTTTTCACCTGAGCAGGCAGGTGAGCCTCAGCAGCAGCTACTGAAGAAGAGAATGAGTGCCCAGCCCAAGAGCCAGCTCCCTGGTCCCAGAGACACCCCACTTGCAGGACTCCAGAGGCCCTCTGTGGACAGGCCCTAGCTCACTGGCCAGCCACGCAGCCCAGTGGAACACCATGCTGCTGACCCAGCAGAGCCACACCTGAGCCTGAGTCCCCTGGCCCGGCCCGCCGTGTGTGCATTCAGCCTCTGGCTGCCCTGGGCCTCTGAGCGCAAAGGGCTGGGGCCATGGTGTGCTTATTCCAGAAGTGCTGGGGGAAGACAAGTAAAAGCCGCTTTTCTCCCCTGCCGCACCCCAGTCGTCCTGCGCTGCCTGCCTTGCATGAGCAGCCGCTGTGCTTCCTTGCCCTCGCCGTACGCCCGTGTCCCTCGCGTGCTTGAAGACCATGCTCGCTCCCCTGGTTCATATGGCAAGGTCACAGAACTTGCCCCTCACTGGCCCGAGGAGGCTTCAGCAGTCCATGCATGGATGAGCAGAGCGGCCCAGCTGGGGGCACCTAGAAGCACCTCCAGCCCCCTCTAGTGCCGTGGGGACAGACTTCCTGCCACGCCTCCACGTGGACACCGATGTGGAATTGACCTGGAGACCATTGGGGGTTGGCTGCCCCCAACCTGGGGGCGAGGTCGTGCATGCGTGAACCCGCTGTGGCTCTGGACAGCTGAGACTGGGGGGGTATGAGTGGGGTCCTTGCTAGCTGCGCGCGTGGACGGCCCGTCCTTGGCGTGTCTGCTTGCTGATCTCTTGTACTGTAGTTTGGCTGCTTTCTGGTAATGACCATGATGTGGCAATGCCGGCTGTCATCCTCCGAGTGCCGCTGCTATCGCCTTAATGGGTTCTCCCTGCTCAAGCGTCTGCCGATTCCTCTCTCGTCAGGTTCGCGGACGCTGGAACCGAGCGTTGGGGAGTGGCTGGAGTCCATTGGGCTGCAGCAGCATGAGAGCAGACTGCTGCTGAACGGCTTTGACGATGTCCGCTTCTTGGTGAGTGCTTGCGGCCCCTGGCGGTGGCCAGCAGCGACTGCTCCTCCCTGCTGGAGTCGGAAGCAGCTCCTAGTCCCATCTCAGGGAGGAGTTAACTGGAGGGGTCACGGATACCACGAAGCAGTCTAGTATCTTCTCTCCAGATACCAGTCCCTCGAGTCTCTGCCCCAGATGCTGCTGTTCTGTGTGGAAGCTCTCAAGAGGGTCTCCGACTCGGACCCTTGCCCCTCTCTCTGCCTTCATCCCATGCTGTTATGGTGAGGCATCCAGGCCCACTTGTTGGAACCAACTAGGAGGACAGAACAGCCAGGTGCCATGTGGTGACCGCATGTCCCCTCTCAGCTGGAGGACAGGACAGCCAGGTGCCCTGTGAGGTGTCTCCTCACAGCTGGAGGACAGGACAGAAGTTTCCAGAACATTGCTGTTGATTGTCACTGAAGCAGAGGTTCTTCCCTCTCTAGCCAAAGCCCAGCCCTCAGGTGGAAGCCATAGCTGCAGGGCCTTTTGTGCCTGGTTCCTGAGCCATCTGGGCCAGGCTGAGAGCTGGTTTGCTTGCACTCTAGGGTGAGTTCTGCACGCTTAACAGCATAGTGGGACTCTGATCCCTAGGGAGTCAAAGCAGAGTGCCCAAGGCAGGGATCCTGAGAGATCCAGAGGGAGCTCTCACCTCAGTGGAGCCTTCTCTGTCCCAGGACGGGTTGTGAAGCCTGACGAGCCAGCCATCCACTGCCAGCTCGGTGGCAGTTCTTTTTCAGTTTTTACAAACCTGAAGTTTTGAAATAGCAATCAATTTTTCTTTCTTTCTGAAAGTTAATCTGAGTATATTTATGGCTCTTGTGAATTTTTTCTTGACTCGGGAAGCACCACCAGCTGGGAAGGGACAGACTCCGCCTCAGGCAGGAACGGACCCTGGTCCTGGGGGCTGCACTCTCTCTCTCTTTCAAGCATCCTCCTTGGGCAGGCTGGCTGGCAGGATCACAGACCCCCAGCCTGCGCCTCAGTGTATTGGAGGCTGAGCTCGTGAGGTCTCAGTGTGCTGCTGCTGGCTTTGGAAAGGGTGCCCCAGCCTGGAGTGGCCCCAGAACTCCCTGGAACCTTCTCCCTGCCCCTGCCTGGCTCCAGACCAGAGAGCAGCTGAGTGACATTTGGGCAGGTGTGGCCCTGGGCCTGTGCTGGGACATCCCCTGCACAAGAGGCCCTGGGTCTGCCCTCCCCGGGGGCTCTGGTTCTGGAGGCAGCAGCAGAGAGCTCTGTCCACATAGGCGAATTGAGTCCACCTGCTCAGGCTCTGGTAGCCATGCATAGCATCTGTAATTGCATGTAGACTGTCAGATGGCCTTAGGCTAATTATGTTGTAGTGTCCAGAAAACAAGGACAGGGAGGCACAGGGACAGGAGTGTTCCTGTGTTGGAACAGCCCCCCCTTGAGTGTGCTGGTGGTCGTCTCCATGCAGCTTGCTTTGTGGTAGGCTACACATGCTTTTCTTGGTTCTGAAATTCCCTGGGCACATCTGGGCACGAGGTGTTCACAGACAAAATGCTGCTGTGGAATTCCCTATGACAGGACAGATGTGTCATTCAGCCCCTCTCAGGGTGAAGGGACTTGACTGTCACGTGGTCTGATTGTTCCAGAATCCCTTTCGGACAGCCTGTCCTGATGTTTTTCGAGCAGTGGAGGACTCAGTGCAAGCAGAGCAGCGCCTGGCTGTTCATCTCATTGCTCTGGCTGACTCAGTGTTCATGTTGGAGTTGAGTCACCACTTGCTTCTGGCTGGTCCTAAGTTCACCTTGTGGGGCCACACAGAACACACTTAAGCCCTTTAGAAAATTGAAGATCTCTGTCAGCCTGTCAGGCCTGGGCTTAACATTTCTAGCCCCTGACTGCCCTTACAGTGACGTAATGACGGTGCTCAGCAAGCAAGCTTTGCAGCTTGAACGGCACACTCTCCCTTGCAGGCAGAAAGGGTCGTGGAGGGCCGCCATGAGCTCCTTCTAGTGTGGCTGGCTGCCTGGTGGCCAGCACCTAACACCAGTTCATTTTTACTGCAGACCATGTCTACAGGAAGGTGGGTTTTCTCAGAAAAGAGAGTAAAGTTGCTTGACTTGCAAGCATAAGGGCCTGAATGCCATCCCAGTATCTAACGTAGCCCCAGCACTGGGGAGGCAGAGACAGGAGTTACCTTGGAGCTTGGTGGCCAGTGAGAGACCCCGTCTCAAAAAGACATGGGCAGCACCCAAGGCTGTCCTCTGGATCTAGATGCACACCCATGCATGTACACCTGCACACATGTGAGCACAAACCAAACACACACCCTAAAAATGAGAAAGAAGGAAGGAAAGAAAGAAAGAAAGAAGAAAGAAAGAAAAAGGAGGGTGGGCAGGCGGGCAGCAAAGGGAGGAAATGTGCTCAGTCAGCACAGAAGGAGGTCATTGGTGACGTGGCTCCGTGTGCTGCCGGAGTTCTGACCTGTAGAAGTATTGGTGGCTAAGGCCAGGGAATCTTGGCAGATGTTAAAAGACATTTTGAAGGGCTGGAAGCTGGTCCAGTGAGTAAGAGAGTGTTTGCTCTCCTAGCTGAGGACCCGAGCTTGCTCTCTGGGACTCATTTAAAAGCCAGCCACGGGCTGGAGAGATGCTCAGTGGTTAAGGCTCTTGGCTGCAAAGCCTAACAACACTAGTTTGATTCCCCAGGACCCATATAAAGCCAAATGTACAATGTGTACCCATATCTGGAATTTGTTTGTAGCAGCTGGAGACCAGTCTGTGTCTCCCTCTTCTTGCAAATAAGTAAATAACATATTTTTAAAACCTGACTTCTGCCCCAGAAAATAAATGAAAAAAAAAGTTTTTTAATAAAATAAAAGCTGGCCACGATCTCAGATGCCTGTAACCTCAGCACTAAGGGGAGTGGAGACGGGAAGATTGCTGGGTTCACTGGTCAGCCAGTGAGCTCTGACTTAGGTGAGAGGCTCTGGCTCAGGAAAATAAGGTGATAGAGGTGGACACCTCGTATCCATCCTCCTCTGCTTCCGGGCATGTTCGTGGTAGGAGATGAAGAAAATCTGTTACACTCCCAACACAAAAAAGAAGCTCCTTCCAAGATAACCACAGCAACATGGAGGCCTCTCCATTGCTCCGTTGTGCATAGAAGGCTTCTTTGTGAAGTAGTGCTTCTTGTCACCTGAGCACCATACTCCTCAGGGGTCCCAAAAGTCATGTTGTCCCAGGCGGCTCACAGGCTCACCAGCCCCTTCCTCCCCCACTTTGGATCTGGCAGCCCTCGTTCCCAGTGACAAGGAGCAGGCACACTTGGACCCTTGCCTAGCGCGTGAGGCCTCCCTGGCCTGCTGAGGGCTTTTCACCTATAATCACCTATGGTTGATTCCAAATAACTGGAATTGTTTGGGAGCCAGCTCCAACTGCCCCAGGTCCTGCTCTGGCCTTTTCCTTCACAGAAGGAAAATCGATGAGCTTTTATGAGTGCATATCTCCACGTCTGCTGACTAGACTGGTCACATCCTGCCAGTCACCTCTGATGGCTGCCATCTTGCTTGTTTGACAGTGGGGCTGTCTTTTCTGGCATCTCAGAATGTCTGTGTTTACTTAGCCAAGCCCCTCATTACTGTATGCAGCACACATAACATGAAGCCAAGGGGTCAGGGCACTGGGCCTGTCACATGTCAAGGACACTTAGGGTCCAGAGGTTCGTGAGTGTCCCTGAAGTGTGGGGTTCACACACCCAGATGCCTGCCCAGGGTCTCCTAGTACGTGCACCCTCCCGCCCTCCTTGGCTGGCTGTGTGGGGTTGGTACTCGGTGTTCAGCTTGTCCCTGAAAGGTTGACCCCTGTGTGGGGCTCGTCAGGCTGCACAGGGCCGTGTCGCTTCAAGGGGTGGTCTAGGCCAATGAGAAAGGGGCCAGTGCCGCCTGCTCTCAGCACACACCGGGTGGGGATCACCATTCCATAAAGCAGGATAGGAAAACTCAGAAGAAAAGATTTGGCTCTCCTTACTGGCAAAGAGGAGGTGCTGGGTGAGGCTGGTGGGCTTCCTGGGAAGGTGGGGCTCAGCGGGTGGAGGGTGGACCAGAGCCAAGCATGGCCTGAAGGCCCTCTGCTCCTGACATGGATATCGTGTAACCTTCACGATGGGGTTCGGAGCCCAGCCACCAAGTAAACACTCTGTGGAGCTATGACTGCCTCAGCTGGCACACCTGGGAGGCATGGGGTGCAGCCGGGGACAGATCCCATTTAAAACTGCTGGAAGGATGGCTCCAGTGCTTAAAGGTGCTTGCTTGCAAAGCCTGGCAGCCTGGGTTCAATTCCCTGGTAAGTGGCACATGCATCTGGTGCTCACTTGCAGTGGCAGGAGGTCCTGGCACACCCATTCCCCTTCTCTCTCATTCTCTCTCTCCTCTATCTGCTTGCAAATAAGTAAGTAAAGAAATATTAAAACTGCCATGGGACTGGGTGTGGTGGCACATGCCTTTAATCCCAGCACTCAGGAGGCACAGGTAGGATTGCTGTGAGTTCAAGGTCAGCCTGGGCTAGAGCGAGACCGTACCTCAAAAAACAAAAAGGCTGCCACATGCAGGCATGAAGGAGACATAGGCCTTCCCAGGATCCATGCCAACTTGGGTCCCTCAGCTGGGCAACGGGGAGAATAGTGCTCCTGTTACCACAAGGGTTCAATTCATGAGGTGTTATGCCAGAAACAGATGTATTTGTGTCTTTCCACAATATCAGAATTTACTGAATAAGAATAAATTAAGCTACGTCACTTTCACTGGCTGCAGGTTGCCAAATGGTCCTGATTCACCTTGGTAGTCAGCTGAGGTAAACGCAGGCTCTTCTGTCCTGTTGAATCTCAGGTCCCACACTAATGCACAGATTCCTGAAGCCCGAGGCAGAGCTGATAAAGCCAAGTGCAGGACTGTAGAGGTACAGAAACATCAGATGACGTCCGAGTGACAGGCCATTTGAGGTGGTTTGAAGTGGGCCGAGTGTCAGAGAGAGAAGCTCTCCACTAGGGCCTGGGCACAGGTGAAGTCCTTGACTGTGACAGTTTCCTGGGCAGAGCTCAATGACAAATGACCAGGTGACAGTGCCTCCAAGTGCTTGTTTATAGTCTCAGGTGAGGGACTTCATCTGGTGACATGTCTGGTGTTTCTGATAGGATTTGGTATATTGTCAGGTGCCATTATTGCCAGGTGTAGCACACCTGTAATCCCAGCACTTGGGAGGTAGAGGCAGAAGGATCTGGAGTTCAAGGCCAGTCTTGACCGAGATCTTGTCTCAAAAAAAATTTTTTTAATGCAAATATCCATCTGTTCCTCCTGGTAAACTGGCAGATGGATTGTGTGACTCTGGTCATAGTTGCTGCTTTATAAAAATGGAGTCATTCCAGGCTAGACCCAGTTTGAACACTGCTATTCAGTGCAACGTGTTCTGACCAAGGTCCTGTCTCCTCCTCAGTTCACGTGTGCCAGGCACACAATGTGGAGGGAGGGATGCTATGAAAATCCTTTCCCAGGTCGGTGCCCCACAGCACTGCTGATGGAGGGAGGGAAGAAATGTCTGTTAGGATTTTGAATGCACCTTTCAGCAAGCAATTCCCGTCTCGAAGGCCAGCCTAAAAGTGCCATCCAGAAGAGAGTTTGGGCAGTGCCACTGCAGTAACAGAAGCTGGACAGAGGCTGCCTTGCCTGCGGCCATGCCCCCGTGGGCCAGGATGTGTGCCCTGCTAGTCTCGGGACCTCTGGGAAGTGCAGTGGCTGTCTTTGGAAGGAACTGCCTCCAAGGACTGGGAGAACAGAACCTGTGATTTCCTCACAGACCACATCGTGTGGTTTTTGAGGTAGGGTCTCAGTCCAGCCCAGGCTCACCTGGACCTCACACTGTAGCCCCAGGCTGGCTTCAAACTCAGTGATCCTTCTACCTCAGCACCATCTCTCCGGGTGACGTTATGTATTTCAAGTTTTACTCTGTGTGAGAGCCACCCTTACGGCACTGGGGGTAGAGTGAGACCTCTTGTGATAGGAGACCTGGGTATAGAGTTGAGTCAAACTGCCTGAGCTCAGAGCAAAGCTCCACCGCTAGAAGTGTGAACTGTGGAAATTTCTGACCATTGGGTGCCTCAGGTTCCTCACCTGTAAAGCTGAAAGGTGATGGGCCCTCCCCCACCGCCCCATCATGCTCTGCTGAGAGGTCAGCGGCTCCAGTAGAATGGCTGTGTGAAGTGTCAGCTTGGACCCTCTCTCCAACAGCTCCCTGTGTGATGCCGGTCTCTTTGGTGAGGCTGGTTCCACAGGCAGCTGCCCACATGAGATTATCGTCGTGGAATTATAAATCGGGTATGAGGAACTGGGTCCACAGGTTCTTTTCTCTTTGGATGGTCACGGAACCTGCTCCCCACTCAGGGGGCAAGCGCTCGTGGCCAGATGTAGGCTGCAGCTTCCCTCACCCTCATCCAGCCTGGGCAGGTTTGCCTGTAGGTTATGCCTAGGGCTGCCAGGGTCCCCTCTCTGCCTCTGCTTAGTGGCTGTGGTGGTGAGGAGAAGAATTTGGTGTGGAGCCATGACAGGCCAACCCCGCTGGCCACCAAGCATCTGTTTAGGAGGGTCCTAACATGGCTCTGTGTTCCCAGGGGCCAAACGTGATGGAAGAGCAAGACCTGCGGGAGATTGGCATCAGTGACCCCCAGCACCGGCGGAAGCTGCTGCAGGCTGCTCGCTCCCTGCCCAAGGCCAGTACCAGAGCCAGCTCCCCTCTCTGCTGGTGCTGTTCACTTCCTTGCAGAGCCCCAGGGCCAGTGAGTTCTGTGTCTGGCACTGCAGGAAGATGCTGAGGGTCCTCTCGGCACAGGACCTGGTGCCACAAACTGGGCCGTTACCCCAGAACTTCGTTGAGTGTCTCCTGACCCACTGAGCGCAGGCCAGCGGAGGCAGTCGAGGTAGACCTGACACTGCTTGTACTGGTGCGGAGGCCCTCTGTCCTTCCACCTGCTCGGAGCTCGGGCGAGAGGCAGCCTGCCAGCCCACCTTCCCCAGTCTTGGCAGCCCGTGCCTCCCAGTGCAGCGATAAGGCTGTGCTGAGAGAGCGATCAGGGGCCTCTGGGTCCTCAGGTGCTCGTCCTGGGAGTCTGGGATGCAATTGACCTGCTCCTTGTCCCACAGGTGAAGGCCCTCGGCTATGACGGGAGCAGCCCCCCATCAGTGCCCTCCTGGCTGGACTCCCTGGGGCTGCAGGACTACGTCCACTCCTTCCTGTCCAGTGGCTACAGCTCCATCGACACTGTGAAGAACCTCTGGGAGCTGGAGCTTGTCAACGTGCGTGCTGCTGCAGGAGGGAGGCTGGTGCTTGTCACCATGTGTGCCACTCTGGGTGGCCGGGGCTGGGAGGCCTGTCTGCTGACCTGTGCTCTGCCTCTCTGCCAGGTCCTGAAGGTCCACCTGCTGGGCCATCGCAAGCGCATCATCGCCTCTCTAGCAGAGAGGCCCTATGAGGAACCACCCCAGAAGCCCCCCAGGTTTTCCCAGTTGAGGGTAAGTCAGGGAAGGGAAGGCCTGTGGGCACTTGAGTTTGGGAGTTCTTCCAGAAACAGTACAGCTCAGTTTGTGTGGACAATCTCTGCCTTCTGCTATCCTCGAGAGGCGCACAGGAGAGAAGCTTCTGCCTGGCCATTTTTAAGTTCGATGCTTCCCAGTTATATCCTGACACTTGAGTGGATTATAATATAGAACCATTTAAATATATGGAGAAAATGGAACAGTTCCAGGCAGTGAGGATCCCCTCTCAGTGCTCCAGTGTGGGCCCAAGGCAGAGCTGGGATTCCCGGCCAGGCCAGAACAGGCTCAGGTGTTCAGATCCTGGGGCGGGATCCTCTAGGGGTCTCAGACCTGAAGTGCTGCTCAGGCCAGGGGACCTGACTGCTAGAAGGGCCGGCTCAGAGCTGCAGGTCAGCACAGCTTCTCCCAGTCTGCCTGGCTGGCGGCTGATATCTCTGCTCTGGGCTCCTGCTGAGGCTGGCCAGGACCAGACAGAGCTGTGGAGGCTGCCACCTGAGCCTTGTGCTGAGGCTTTCCTCCGGAGACCTGCAGTGGTGGCAGATGACTGCATCTCTGGTGGCCCGTACCATCCAGGCTGCCCCTTCTGCAGTTGTCCATGGTCCCCATGTGGGATGGGTCACCAGGTCTTCCTGGCTCCAGGGAGGTTCGGTTCTTTTGTGGACCGGGCGTGGCCCAGCCGCCCCTTTCCCCACAGCTCAGGCCCGCACGCTGTTAGCTGCCTCCCTGCCTCTTTGTGGCCTGGTCAGCCCCAGGACCAGCAGACACCTCCAGCTTCACTGCTTTTCCCCCAACAGTGCCAAGACCTGATCTCCCAGACATCATCTCCATTGAGCCAAAACGACTCCTGCACGGGGCGCTCAGCAGACCTGCTGTTGCCTTCCGGGGACACGGGCAGGAGGCGACACGACAGTCAGCAAGACCCTGCAGCACCTTGTCGGGCAGAGCGCTTCAGAGTCCAGGTGGGCAGGAGGGCAGGGCCTCTTAGAGCCATCAGTGGCCCTGGTACCCCAGCTTCTGGGCTGGCATTGGAGTCAGGAAGTGCCTCAGCCTGCTCCCCTCATTCCCTGCTTAGGCCTCCAGGAGCTACCTGCTGGGCTGCCCTACGTCCTCAGCACCACACCACACCACACTCCCCTCCTCGTTAGCTCCATGGCTTCCCAGCCTTCCCCTTCTGACTGCAGGCCCCAGCCCATTCCAGCCTCTGCCCTGCCCACTCTCACCCTGCCTGGTCCCTAGAACTTCTAACTCTGAGGCCTCCTCTGGTCTGTCTGCCCATCCCACCTACCCAGCAGAGCCACAGCTCTGTTCAATCTCTGCCCCCACACCTGCTTGCTCTGCCCTCCTGCCTTGCCCAGCTCTGGCACTGTCCCTCGCTGCATCTTGGCCTGGCTGGCATAGCTGGCTGGTGTCCTTCCCCTGAGCCACCTCACTCTCTCCTCCTGCCCTGACCCCCCTGCTCACTGCCCTCTGGGCACACGTTTTACACATCTAGAAAGCAGTGCCCAGCAGTTGTGGTTAGTCTGTGTGAATACTGCAGAGTGGGGCTAGGAGTCGGAGATGGTTTCTGAATCCTTCCCGGCGACACTACCCCATCACCTCTCACCCAGACTGCAGTGGCCCTCTACCATTCTAGCTGCTGACACAAGGTCCATTAAAAATGCTTCCGTTGCCTTCCTGCCCAGCACTGTGTGTGGCCCTTGCTTGGGAATTGAGGCAGTTAAGGGACCCAGCTCCCACCACTTAAGCTTGCAAAGCACCTGCATCTTGTGTTCCCACACCCACTCTGCTAGGTGAAGAGCCCTTCCTGGCAGACTTGCTGCTCTGCCTTTTCTCTGAGATGGTAAAATGTCTCCCTTAACCACAGTCTGCCCCTGCCCTCACTGAGGTCACTGCCCCCCCCCCCCCCC
>PVHP010018237.1:0-25557 GCA_004024765.1 Zapus hudsonius | reverse complement strand
ATTGTTGGTTTCTGTCTCACTGGCTTATCCTGTGTTGATTTAAGAGACAAATCTTTAATATATTTTTTAGTCTATTGGGGGACATTTAATCAAACTACCACACCCTCCCCTTACGTGTCTTCTCTCCTCCCTCCCTTATAGCCTCTTTCTAGTTTCCTGGCCTCTACTACTGACTTACTCCAACTCATACAAATCTAAACATTTATAGCTAGGATCCTGCCTTTTAAACCATTCTGCAAGTCTGTGTCTTGTCTTTTGGTTTAGGCATTGAGGCCACGATGTTAAGAGTTATTATTGAAAGGTGTGTGTTTATTCTTGCCATTTCTTGCTTTTGTAGTTTTTCCTTTTCTCTCTTATATTACCTATTATTTGAATACAGCTTATTTTTCCTGTTTTCTCATGTATGTGCTTATCTTTCTCTTCAGTCTGAAGGATTCCCTCCAAGTAATTTCTGAAGAGCTGGCTTTGTAGCCATATATTCCTTTAGTCAGTTTTTGTTGTGGAAAGTCCTTATTTCTCCTTCAGTTGTGATGGATAGATTTGCCAGATATAGTAATGTTGGTTGACAGTTGTCATTCAGAACTTGGAATGCATCACCCCAAGCTCTTCTGGCTTTTAAAGTTAGTATTGTTGAATAACCTGTTGTTACCCAGATGGGCTTGACTTTATAAGTTCCTTGATGCCTCTGTTTTACTTTTTGAAATATATTTTCTCTGGTCTGTGTGTTCAGTAGTTGAATTATAATATGGCCAATGCTTGGGTTTTCTAATTATCTGCTGTATTCTTGGATGTGTATTCTTAGATCTCAGACGTTATATACCTCCAGTGTAGGAGCCTAAGGTTCCAGGTATGGCTCTTATATTACTCCCAGAGTGACAACAGAAGTCACCCAAGGTGTTATACTTGCTTGCTATGCACATATTCTAATAGGCTGGGTGGAACAAAATACATTTCTAATATCAAACAAAGCAATCACACATTAACAAGACCAGCACAGAGTACTTATGTAAGAGCAGGGATTAAAGTTTCTAAGAGTATGTGCTCACTCACACCCTTAATCCTGTCAACTGAGAGGCTGAGATTCCTGGTCTATAATGGGTTCTAGGTCAGCCTGGGACCGAGTAATACCCTGCTCCTAAGAAAGACGAAGAAAAAGACAAAAAGGCCCTGTAAATGGAAAGATAACAAAAGTGACAACTTAATTCTCAAAGCACAGCTTATTTAAATATAGTGAAGCTGGCCAACAGCACACCAATCAACTCTAACACATACCTGCCCTGACATGGACGGGTGCAGGCCTGGCTTTGGGGTAGGTATTGCCCCAGTGTTACCTTTTGGGATGGCTTCTGTCTCACCTCTGCTGAGTGTGAGAATAGTTCCTTCTTTATGGTGCTGTGTGCTCACCTAGGATGGTTCACTCACTGAGTATACAGTTCAGATCAGCTGTGCTGGATGCTGTGTGGGTCAAGGTGGCTCTGATCCCTTGGAGTCCCCAGATCTGCAGAGATTCCTGGTGTTGGCCATTGGGAGAGGGGCGGGTGCCTGAAGCTGTTGCGGATCTGCATGGCTGGTCCCTGGCATCTTCTCTTCAGGAGCCGCCCAGCTGGTCCCTGTTGGCTTCTCCTTCTGGTCTTTTGACTTTTCAAGGCTGGCTTGAGTGGAGAATCCTCTCATTGTAGTCCTGTTTGTGCCGGCTCAGGCAGGGTTGGGCTTCCTGAGCTGGGCCATAGCTCTTCTCAGCCAATGGCTAGAGCCATGAGGGAGTGGACTCTGGCTGGTTGTGAGGGTGCTAGAAGCTCTGAGTTTCTCCTGTTGCTCTGCAGGGGCTAATAATTTTCTATACACCTTCACTTTTTGGTAGGAGACTGTATTGTGCATTTTTTCCTCCCCCTCTTGCTTTGGCGGCTACTATTCTTCCATCTTAACCAGAAGCCACATAAAATAATTTTAAAATGGATGTTAACTGCATAAAATACAAATGACTTACTCTGAAGGTAAGAAAAATAAGAGGGCCCTGAGACTTCAAGGAGACATCAGGCTCTACTGAGGCTGGAGCTGTAATGGGTGGCTGGATCAAGGAGAGCTCAGCCTCAGGCTCTGTGCTGCGAACGGGCAGAAAACCCTATCCTTGGAGTGGGAGGACCATGAGACCAGGCACCTGTGACCCACCTACTGAAGGTGGAGGAAAAGATAATTAGTATGAGTTTCTCTCTTTCCACAGTAATTTTTTTCAGATTTTTTTTATTCTTTTAAATTTTGGAAAGCTACTGATATAGCTCAGTGGCAGAGTACATATCTAACATTCACAAGGCCTTGGGTTTGATTCCCAACACAGCAAAAATGAATGAATAAATAAATAACAATAAAAAATAAACTGGCCTTGCCGGGCATGGTGGCGCACACCTTTAATCCCAGCACTCGGGAGGTAGAAGTAGGATTACCATGAGTTCAAGGCCACCCTGAGACTACATAGCGAATTCCAGGTCAGCCTGGACCAGAGCGAGACCCTACCTCGAAAAACCAAAAAAAAAAAAAAAAAAAAAAACTTGAAAAATAAATAAATAAACTGGCCTCAGTGGTACACTGAGTTCAAGGACATCCTCAGCTGCAAGCTGAGTTCTGAACTACATATGAAACCCAGTCTCAATAAAATAAAACAAAACAATATTAATAAATATTTCTTGTTTACAAATCCTAGTCACTAGAAATTACAAGAGAAATTACAAGAGAAAACGTAGGGGAAAGAGGAGCAATTAGACACGCAAGCTTGAGGAGTCAGGCATGGTGGCTCATGCCTCTAATCCCAGCACTGGGGAGGCTGAAGCAAGAGGATTGCTTGTGAGTTTGATGCCAGTCTGCGCTACATAGTGAGTTGTAGGCTAGTCTGGGCTACAATGGAGAGACCTTTCCGAGAGAGAGAGAGAGAGAGAGAGAGAGAGAGAGAGAGAGAGAGAGAGAGAGAGAGAGAGAGAGAGAGAGAGAGAGAGAGAGAGAGATGAAATCCAGGCTTGAAGGCAGGGGATTTTTTTTTTAGCTTCATAGTATTTTCCCAGAGCAAGTGACCACATGGGATCGTTCCCCAGCACATAAAAGAATTTAAAAATTTAAAATCTGGTCTTGGACACATTAGAAGACTGAATTAGATAACCTTAGAATGATTGACAGCCCAGAACTTTGGCTCTTATCCATCATTTTGTCATATAGTCACGTCTCCCTCTACTGGCAAAATATAGTTTTACAGGGTAAATCCAAATCCTGAATTACTACTGAAAATTTGTAGGCTCAGAACGTGTCTTCTGTCTTTAATGGTAACATGACTGTCACTGGGATCTCACTGGAAGAAAATGCTGGCGAGGGAATTCACAGGAGAGAAACTAACTTTCATTATTAAGCCATGCCATCTGTTTGTAGTCTTCGCACTCAGGGGGATGAATCAGGAGGAGCCACAGTTGGAGGCTAACTGGACCAACATAGGAAGAAAAGGCTTTCATTATCAAAAATGGCGCTGTGCCCAATGAAGCCATCAAACGAAAACTGAGAAGCAGCTAATCTGAAACTAACCTCCACAGCAAATCCAACACGTGACATGCCAGGGCAGCAGGGCTGCAGTCAGTGGCTGGGTTTTTAAAAATTATTTTTGGGCCGGGTGTGGTGGCGCACGCCTTTAATCCCAGCACTCGGGAGGCAGAGGTAAGAGGATCACTATGAGTTCAAGGCCACCCTGAGACTACACAGTGAATTCCAGGTCAGCCTGGGCTAGAGGGAGACCCTACCTCAAAAAACCAAAAAAAATTATTTTTGGGGGGCTGGAGTTAGTTTAGCAGTTAAGGCTTTTGCCTGCAAAGCAGAAGTTCCCAAGTTTGATTCCCAGTACCCATGTAAAGCCAGATGCACAAGGGGGTGCATGTGTCTGGAGTTCATTTGCAGTGGCTGGAGGCCCTGGCATTCCCATTCTCTCTCTCTGCTACTTTCTCTCTCTCTCTCTCTCTCTCTCTCTCTCTCTCTCTCTCTCTCTCTCTCTCTCTCTCTCTCTCTCTCTCCCTCCCTCCCTCTCTCTCGTAAATAAATTAAAATTTTTAAAAATTTTGTTCTTTTTCTCATTCTCCTCTCCTCATTATTAATTTGTTTGCACGGTTTTAGTCTTTGTTTAACTTTTTATTGACAACTTCTGTACATATGGACAAAACGCCACCATCCCACCCTCCTTTTTCCCTCCCACGCCTCCCTCAATGAATCTTTCTTTCCAATTAGTTTCCCTTCTGACTCGAAGCCATCATTTCCCCTCCTTCTATAAGTAGCCCTTTGTGTCTGGAAGACTGTATTGCAAAGCACTCCTCACCTTCCTTTGGCTCTTACATTCTTCTTTTACATGTTTTAATGTATTTATTTGAAAGCAGAGAGACGGAAGAGAGCTGGAGAGAGAATGGGTGCGCCTGGCCCTCCAGCCACTACAAACAAAATCCAGGAGCATGAGCCACCCTGTGCATCTGGCTTGACTGGGGCACTGGGGAATCAAACCCAGGTCCTTGGGCTCTGCAGGCAATCACCTTAACTGGTAAGCCATCTCGCCAACCCCGGCTTTTACATTCTTTTTGCCATCTCTTTTGCAATGGTCACTGAGCCTTGGAGAAGGTGACAAAGTCGCCTCCCAGTGCTGAACACTCCACTGTCATTGTTCTTCAGCCCTTGGATGAGTTGTCAGTTTCCCTAGTGGTTATTACTGTCTGAAAAAAGAAGTTTCTCTAACCGAAAATAAGAATAGCATCTGATGACATCAAAATAAGACAGACTACCCTAAGACTACATAGTGAATTCCAGGTCAGCCTGGACTGGAGCGAGACCCTGCGTAAGTAAGTAAATAAATAAAATAAAAGACAGACTAATTGAGAGGGGGAGGGGATACGATGGCAGGTGGATTTCAGAGGAAGAAAGTGGAGGGTATTATCATGGTTTATTGTCTATAATTGTGGAAGCTGTCAATAAAATGTTTAAAAATAGCATCAATAGAGGGGGGGAATTGGGGAATTCAGGATAACAACGCATGGTTTGCCCACTAAATAATGTAACTCATTATGGACAATAAATATATATTTTAAAAAATAGCATCAATATATGGCTATAAACACAAGTATTTACAGGGTAGTTTGCTGGGCACAATATATCCATTTATCCAGACAACAGCAGTTTCTCTCCTAGGGCTTATGGTTTCCCCAGTCATAGGCTTTTGATTTCAGTACCAGGCAGGAAATCCCTCCCACTGAGGGGCCTCAAGTCCAATGAGAGAACAGTCGCAGACATGCCTCCCTTGGACCTCTTGGCACATTTGTCCTGGATGGCCAGCTATAAAGCTTGCAGGGCTCACTGTGGATTAAGACTACTGATGACTTTTCTCCCCCAACAGGCTGCATAGGTCTTTCCAGCATTCTGACAGCCAGTCAGCAGGGAAGAGGATTCCAGCTCAGCTCCAGCTTGATTTCTCAGGGACCTGCAGCCCATCACGTGGCGCCTTCAGCAGAAGGGTCTTGCCATCTAGTCTGGCGAGTAACCAAGAGTGTTGGCAACAACCTGTAATGTTTTGGGGGCACTAGGGGCTTCCCAGATTAAAGCCTTGCTGGAAGGTATCCCATCACTGGCACTGAAATTTTCTTGTAACAATTTATAACTTCTGAGCACATTATCCATCTCCACAGGATAAACTGCCTAAACTCTCGCCTTTTGAAGCATACATTTTTGAGATTGCTGTGCTGGGTTTCTGGGCTCCTCCTGGATCTGCAACCATCGCTATGGATTGGCAGGTCAGTACAAACCAAGTTAAACTGGGAAAGAAGTGAGAAGAGTGGCCTTTTGAGTGTTTTGCATCTTCTTTGCTCTCCTGACAGGGAGACGCTTTGCAAGGCTGAACTACTGAGCCAAGGGGGGTGGACTATGTGGCAGTGCTCTGGAGCAAAAGGCAAGAGATTTGAGAGAACTTACAGGCTTTTGTTTCAGAGATGGGTAGTAATGCATCTTGTTGGGGGACCCATCAGTAAGGACTTAGTTCCATAGACCCTCATGGCACTTAGGGTACCATTGGTAAGAGTCTAAATCCATAGTTCCTAACAACATAGGTGCATCTTTTTGGGTGACTCAAGCCAAAGGTCTGATTTTCCCTTGTGGCCGCCGCACACTAGGAGAAGTAAAAGGGGGCCCTAGATCATGCTCTGGAGTAAAAGGCAAAAGATTTGGAAGATGTTACAGTATATTGTCTGTTGTTTTATAGATGGGTAGTGTCATAGCTTGCACGTCGCTGGGATAAACCTCCAAATCAGACACAGTTTATGGAAGGAAAGGATTTATTGAAGCTACAAATCCAGAGGAAGTTCCACAATAGCAAAAGAAGCTGGCCACCTTTCACAGGTCCAAGCAGAGAAAGAAACCCCTCACCGACACCATACATACACCAACAAAACAGGCAAGGGAAAGAGAAAGATTTTCTCCCCCTTTATATACCCTAAGGGCTGGGCCTTGCAACCCTTTTCCAGCCTTGTTGACTCTCTGGAATTTCCTTCTTGCATTGCCCTCCCAAGAAAGGATGTCTGTTTCTAGGACTCCTGAGCTTATACATCCTGCCCCCTACTGAGAGGGCTGCCTCCCTGTGAATATCAGAAACCCACCCAAGATTACTTACAACAAAACTTAACCATTGGTAGTCATTCATCTTCTTGGGAGACCCATCCGTAAGGGCTTAATTTAGGGTTCCATTGGTAAAAGTATAAATCCATAGAGCCCAGACAACATAGATGCATCTTTTGGGGGAATCGTTGGTAAGAATTTAATTCCATAGACACCATGACAGGAGTCGAAAGGCTTAACTTTAGGGTCCCATCAGTAAGAGTACAAATCTGTAGTCCCTAATCAGCATAGACTTCCCTAGACTATACCAGTATGATCTAGAAATTGCTTTTGTGCAGGTTTTCTTGCTGTATTCTTTTCTTTTGTATTCTTTTGTGTATTGTTTTCTTGCTACCTCAGCACTCTTGCTGCCATGAGCCCACGTGTGCTGAACTCTGGCTGAGGCCCCAGGGAGATACCACACAAGGCTATCGAGACTTTAAATATTATTTATTTATTTATTTATTTGAGATGAGAGAGAGAGAGAGAGAGAGAGAGAGAGAGAGAGAGAGAGAGAATGGATATGTCAGGACCTCCAGCCACTGCAAATAAACTCCAGGCACATGTGCCACTTTGTGCATCTGGCTTTACATGAGTACTGGGAAATTGAACCGGGGTCCTTAGGCTTTTGTAGGCAAACACCAAAACTTCTGAGCCCTCTCTCCAGACCTAATGAGAATGTAAATCAGGATCAACATATTGAGATTTTTGACTGTTTCTTTCACTTTTTCTACTTCACTGTAATATAAATTATACTAATTTTGATATGCTGTTTAAATTCGTGGTAAACTGGATTCTGAAGAATGGGTTGGACCCTCCCCAGCAAGCAGGTCCAAACCATGTGTCATCCACACCAGGGAAGAGTGACTACAGCATATAGTTTTGGGTCTCTGTATTTTCTTCCTTATCTAAGATGGCTAAAGCTTTGTTAGAATTTAGTTTTCAGACTTTGTGAGACAGAAAAAAAAGGGGGAATATAAAAACAAACAGCGCCAGGCATGGTGGCTCACGCCTTTAATCCCAGCACTCGGGAGGCAGGAGGATTGCTGTGAGTTCAAGGCCACACTGAGACTACATAGTGGATTCCAGGTCAGCCTGGGCTAAAGCCAGACCCTACCTCGAAAAACCAAAATCTAAAACAAACAAACAAAAAAGGAAATAATTTCACTTCATTCATTGAAACTTTTGTTCTTGAGGAGACAAGGAAGTCTCCCCATCTTCTGATAACCTGTGTGCTTTCTCAAGTTTTGAGGAGCTATATTCTCAATTGCTGGGTCAAAGTGAGTTAGCCCAAAGTTATAATGAGAGAATCTGTTATTTATAAACAATGTAATTTATGCATAAACTACTAGATATCTGATCAAAGTGTCATCTCTTTTATAGTTATGGGTAACAAAAATAATAAAACATAAAGTGTTAAGCTAGAAACATTGTTTGTCCAAACAGTGTTTTCTCTCTTAAGACAGATTTGTCAAGGGTTATTTTAAAACCAAGCTGTTTTAGCTCAAAGAATGACCAGGTTTGGCTCTATTGTTATGTATGATTATATAGTTTTGTGAAGGTTTTACTTAAGTAATTGTCTCACTTCTGACTTTTCAAGTTCATTTGCTTCTAGCTCCCAAGCCTTGTTTCCTGTTCCAGGACACAGCCTCATGCTCAAACAATGTTCATCTGAGAAAAATGATCTCGAGCTGTCCAATGTTCTGTTTCCCACCTTCCCTGGGTACTTGGTATGTTTTCAAGCACAGATGCCAAGATTTTGTATT
Source organism: Zapus hudsonius (assembly GCA_004024765.1). Classification (NCBI taxonomy): domain Eukaryota; kingdom Metazoa; phylum Chordata; class Mammalia; order Rodentia; family Dipodidae; genus Zapus; species Zapus hudsonius. The sequence continues at coordinate 17,140 of PVHP010018237.1, read as the reverse complement.
GTCTTGTTGTCTTTTCCTGACATACAACTTCTAAGTCAAATCAATTGATAGCTGTTAGATACTTAAATGTATAAGACCAGCCTGCTTTCTGTACTTCAGATATGGCCTGTACTGTCACAGAACAAATAAACTTACATATTAGACAGAATGACGTTAAGCTTTTGTGCCATTCTTTAACTAGATCTGTTTCACTAATCAGATGTGTTATATATCCACACCCTTCAAGGTATCATGATGTATCTTTCTTCCTAAGTGTTTTATAATCCTATGTAAAAACCAAAGCCACTTGGAGTCACCTGAATTAAAAAGGGTATATTTTGGCCTCTGCTCTCAGGTCAAAAGGCCATAGAGATGATGAAACACTTCTAGTGTGTTTTACATTGGCCCTCTGGTAAGTTGCCTGTCTTCCTGGTCAGGGAGGACATGGAAACCCAGAGGGGGAAAAAAGATGTTCAATCTGCAACAGAGAGTCACAACAGGAAAAAATTGGTCCCCAGGCTTCCCAAAAAAGAAGAGTCCACTTTGTTTGTGGTAGAAGTAATTTATCAAAGAAACACAGTTTCTACTGTACAGCTTTACCAGGGAGCCAGCATGACCCTGAGTCTCCTCCCTGTCTATTCAGCTTCACCTGCTTGTATCAGCTTAGTGCAGCCATAGACACAAACACTCCCGATCACTGGCTGATGGCTAAGGAATTTTCTGTTTGTGTCCCAAAATCATTTGATCTTAGAAACTTGTCACTCACCAATAGTATAACTAATTCAAGATGATGTCAAACTGCTTGTTATATTGTCTATAAAACCCCTGAGCTGGGCTGGAGAGATGGCTCAGCAGTTAAGGCACTTACCTCCAGTGCCTAAGGCCCCAGGACCCACAAAAGCCAGACCCTCAAGGTGGTGGCCCTGGTGCATTCTCTCTCTCTCTCTCTCTGCTTAAAAATGAATAAATAAAATATTTTTTAAAAACCTGAGCTATCAGAGATCAGCACTCAGGATTTGGAAGTTATTCTCTTGAGTCCATGTCGACATGAATAACTTTTCTGATTCTCCACTCTATCTCCAGTGCCTTCTCTGTATGACTCAGTTTCCCATAACAAGTCATCCCAGCCCTTACTCATGTAACAGATAATACTAGTTTTAAAAAAGCCAGAGTGCTCCTCTCAAGTTCCTAGACTCTCTTGGAGAGTCACGATTGACCTTCGAAAGTACATATGTGATGAGATTTTTGGCTACTTGCTTAGTCTTAAACACTCAAGGAGAAATATATAACCAAAAATAGAGATGCCTCAAATATTATGTGATTGGCCTATTAAGTCTATGGGAAATGAACAGGGACCCAGAAAGCGCTTTCCAAAAGGGGAAACAGACAAGGCCTTAAAGGATGTTAGCCACCTCTAGTAATTCTAGTTCTACAATAAGGGAAAACAACCATAGATATCAGGATGGTTGTTTTCAAATCTAATATGTATCTGATGAAAGGTCACTTAAGTCAAAAGGGCTCCTAATGGTGGGTCCCTTCTAACTCACGCTATGGCATCATGATTCTCCAACCATCAGGATGGGTCACTAGAGCACACTGGGCAACCCCTAATGGCACCCAGTGGCTCTGTGTTCCTAACCTTTGGCCCTGGCTACCTCCAGGATGGATTAGAAGGTTCACTTTGGATTTCCTTAGATACAAGGACGACAAGTGAAATTTTGAGAGTGCCCAGCCATTTACTTGTATTAAAACACTAAGCATGTTTTTCATGGTATGATCATTTAGTCTGTTTTTATTTCATCTATTGGCTTAGAAGATGTTATCTAGCACATAGAAACTCACTAAATATACCCTAAAGTCACAGCTGAGGGAATCTCTCTTCTTAATTCTGAGGTTCAAATGATGAAAAAAGACAATTAAACAAAGCCACAGGGATGTTGTGACATCCTTACAACAGCCCAGGGTGATATTTGTGCCACTATCAGTACAACTGGGGTTAATTTTTATATATACATTCCCTCTGCTAATGTCTCATCTGCTTTTAGAAAACCTTGACACAGGGGCAATTGGCCAATTTGTCTGAGGACAAGGTGTGGATGACACAAGGCTTGAACCTGCTTGGGATCCAAGTTAGGGGGGGGCAACCCATTTCTCAGAATCCAGCTAACCATGAATTTAAACAGCATATCACAATTAGTATAATTTACATTATAGTGAAGTAGAAAAAGTGAGAGATCCGGGGGGCGTGGTGGCGGGAGGCAGAGGTAGGAGGATCGCCTTGAGTTCAAGGCCACCCTGAGACTACAGAGTGAATTCCAGGTCAGCCTGGACTAGAGCAAGACCCTACCTTGAAAAACCAAACCAAACCAAACCAAAACAAAACAAAACTCAATATGTCAACGCTGATTGAAAGTCTCCATGGCCTTCTGAAGGCCTCAAGGTCATCCTCCAGCTCCAGTTCAGCACATGTGTCTCCCGGCAGCCAAGAGAGCTGAGGTGGTACAGCGTTTTTACATAGCAAGAAAGTCTGCAAAAAAGCATTGTTCAGATTGTGCTAGGATACAGCTTAGGGAAATCTCTCTTTAAGAACTGTACGGATTTATATTCTTACCAATGGAACCCAGATTTAAACCTTCTGAGCTCCTGTCATAATGTTTACAGAATTAAGTTCTTTCCGATGGGTCCCCCCAAAAGATGTATAGATGTTGTCTAGAGACTGTGGATTTATACTCTCACCAATGGGTCCCTAAATGCCATGAGGTCTATGAAATTAAGTCCTTATCGATGGGTCCCCCAAGAAGATTCATGACGACCCATCTCTAAAACAAAAGCTATCGTGGACCATCTCCAAAATCTCTTTTGTCTTTTGCTCCGAAATGTCCTCTGGAGCCCCCTTTTTATTTCTGCCTGTGTGTGGTCACAAGGGGGAATCAGACCTTTGGACTGAGTCACCCTTTACCAGCGTGGCCTGTGGTGCTGTTTCCTTGCCTTCTTTATAGGTGACAAATAAGGGCCCGAGTCTATGGGTTTGAACCGCTCTATGCCATTGGGACTCCATACTAATTCCCATGGTCTAGATGACCTTTTTGCAAGGCCCATAACTGATCACTCACCCACTAAAGCAGTATTGGCAAAAAAAAAAAAAACCCTCTGGAATAAATATTGAGACCTATGTCAGAAAAGCTAAGTAGCTTCTAACTACATGAGGCAGGGAAGGTCAACACTCTTGTAGATTGAGCTTCTAATGCCTTTTTTGAAAAAGAAAATTGAAGGCTAAAGAAATGGCTTAGTGGTTAAGGCGTTTGCCTGCAACCCAGAAGGATTGGAGTTCGATTCCCCAGTGCCCATATAAAGCCAAAGGCACAAGAGGGTGCATGTGTCTGGAGTTCATTTGCAGTGGTCTCTCTCAAATAAATAAATAAATAAATAAAATATATAAAAAACATTTGACTCCTTCATTCTTTGATATAGAATACAAGCATGAGAACACTTAGGATGAATTCCTTGTAAAAAATCTATCAATCTTGTCCATATTAGGAAAACCATACTGTAATTTTCCATATGTAACATAGAGAATATAAAATTGTCTACAGGTAAAACATCTAAGCAAAAGACAAAAATGCCATCCTAGGACTGAAGAGATGGCTTAGCTGTTAAAGCATTGGCCTGCAATGCAGAAGGACCTGAGTTCGATTCTCCAGTGCCCATATAAAGCCCATATAAAGCACAAGAGGGCGCATGTGTCTGGAGTTCATTTGCAGTGGATGGAGGCCCTGGCAGGCCCATTCTCTCTGTCTATCTGCCTCTTTCTCTCCCTCTCTCTCTCAAACAAAAAATATTTTTAAAAATGCCATCCTATAACGTGGGTCGCAGCACCCCAGGGCCTGTGTGCCTCATTGAGTCCCCCCTCTGCTGTGCAGGTCTGCCCATGTGCGAGTGGGTCCTTGCAGCAAGGCCTCAGCACCCTTTGAGGGGCTTTAGTCACCCCTGGATCCTGCGGCACCCATGTGCCCAGGAGGCTCGGTGAGAAGGCCCAGGCTCAGCCCTAGGCCAGCCCCTGGGACCCCATGCTGCTGTGCAGCCCATCCCCCCTCAGCTGGGGAGTTCAGCCTTGCTAAGCATGACTGGGACTCTCCCCCTTCAGGAGAGCCAAGAAGATGCTGAACACTCCAAAGGTCTCCCCACTTCCTTCCCCTTTTAGCTTGGTTTGTACTGACCTCTGAATCCATGGCGATGGTCACAGACCCCAGAAGAGCCCTGAAAGGCAGCAGAGCAATCCCAGGCAGAATTCTCTTAGACTAGCATTGGGAATGAACATTTAGAAAGCTGGCAAAAGAGAAAACGGAGAAGTGCCCAGTTCCCAGGAGGAAAAGCTTGTGGAGAAGATACCCTCTGAGTTTCCAGGCCAATAGGAAACAGGATCTTGGGGTTCCTTTTCAATACACATTGGTGTATTGGAGACCCTAAATTTGTTGTATATCAATGTGTTAACAAGTTTAGGGAACCCGCGATTCTTGTCTTATGAACTTAAAGAATTAAAACCCATAGACTAGAGGGTCAGGTTCAGATAGACTTTATGAGATTAAGAGGAGAGAGAAGGCTAGACAGGGAACTCCTAGCATGAGAAGGGCAAGAGCAGGTAAAGCTCTGATGACCTTGAACTCTGATCCTCTACCTCCTCTCCCTAATGCCAGGATTGCAGGTGTGCAGCACCAAGGCCAGCTTCCTCTCCAATGTGTGTGTGTGTGTGTGTGTGTGTGTGTGTGTGTGTGTGTGTGTGTATGTGTGTGTGTACGTGAACACAAGTGCCATGGTGCCCATGTGGAGACCAAAGGACAATCTCAGGGTGCAGCTCCTGCTTTCGTATTGCTTGACACTCAGTCTCCTATTTTGCGAATGCCAGACTAGCTGGCCCACACGTGCGCGTTTCTGCCTTCTCCGGACCCAGAGATGCATTGGGGTTACATTAGGCTCATAGACGCTGTGTCCTACTTGTGTTCAGTTTCCCAGCCACTCGTCAGGATTGAGCCGAAGCATTTTTAACTATGAAGCCATTTCCCTAGCCCTCTCCGACTTTTTTAAAAGCGGACGAGGAAACTAAGGCCAGAGTAAAGCAAACACTGCTCAGTCACACTGTTGGGTGCAGAACTGGAACTCTAGTCCTGGATTTCATTTTGTGTAATCTCATCCTTCTTTCTGCTATGGACAAGACTGTTCAGGGAAGGCTTCCTAGAGGAGGGAGTGCTTCCGCCACCGAAATGGCAGAAAGATGACGGGAGTCTGGGGCAAAGGCACAGCAGAGCCAGTTAAAGAAACAAAACACGGTTCTAGGATGTGTGTTCCTTGAGGACTAAAAAGAGCGAGCTCCTGGAATGGGCTTGGAGCTCAGCAGGTGCTGGAGGAGTGGGAAGTGCTGACTCTAGACCAGCAGAGGTGAGTGAGGTGAGGCTGGAAGGTCAGGCCATCACAACATAGTGAAGGCCGCGGTGGCGTGGACCAAGGCCGGAGTGCACGTGCGCGCACGAGAGGAGCAAGGCTCGAATTAAACCATTCGAGAGCGGAGGGACATAGACATATTTGGACGCTAAACTCTAGGAGGCCTGGCGACATCCCGACATGTCCCTATCTGCAGGCAGAGACAGGACCAGTGGAAGACCGAGGATGATGGTGGCCGAGGGAATCGTGGGGGGTGCGCGCACGAGAGGGAGGGGCTCCCAGACTGAAGGACCCGAGGAGGCTTTCGCAACCTGCCAGAGCCCGGTTAACAAAGGCAGGACTACATTTCCCAGCATGCCTGGGCCCGGTGGGGTGACGGCGGGCGGTGGCTGCGCTGCACCCGACTGGTGGGCGCAGCACCCGGGTGGGCGCCGGAGCTGCGGTCCCCGAGGGGTCGGCGGGGTGCAGGCGGCTATGCGGCCCGGCCCCCCGCGCACGGGCCGCGCCCGCCTCGCGCCCCCCGCCCCGTGGCCCCGCCCCGCGCCCCACCCCAGCCGGGAGACCTAGCCGGGCGCAGCATCGCCCGGTGCCTTCTGTTTTCCCTCATCCTCCCGAGGCGGCGGCGGGGACGGAGGGCCGGAGAGGCTGCGGTGAATGGTCCCCGGCCGCGGGGACGGGACTGCAGGTGAGCCCGTGCGCTCGCGACCCGAGCCCCCGGCCGTGGATCCCTAGAGGCCGAGGGACGGCGCGGAGAAGGGAGGAGGTCTGTGCGCCCACCCCCATCCCCATCGCATTTTCCTCTCCTCCCTCTCATTGTTGGCGGAGCTGTTGACGGCCGCGTCCTCCGCCCCGGCATGGGGCGGGCTCCGGGCGCCGCCCCGAGGCTGGCGCTCTCGCCCCGGCTTTCTGCCTGATTTTCCTCCCCCGCCGGTGCACCGCGGACCCGAGGCCGGCGGAGGCCCGACTGCAGCAGCCTCGGGCTACCTCTCAGCGTCCCCGCCCCGCGCGCGCGCGGCTGCATGCGGAGCGGAGAGCGGCGCCCGGGGGCTGGGCCGCCCCGCTGACCCCCACCCAGGACCCGGCAGGAAGGCCGCCCAGCGGCCCCGGGGCCGAGCAGGAAGGACGCGACGGCGAGATGGCCAGTAAGACCAAAGCCAGCGAGGCCCTGAAGGTGGTGGCCCGGTGCCGCCCCCTCAGTAGGAAGGAGGAGGCTGCGGGTCACGAGCAAATTCTGACCATGGACGTGAAGCTGGGCCAGGTGACCCTGCGGAACCCGCGCGCGGCGCCCGGGGAGCTGCCCAAGACCTTCACCTTCGACGCCGTGTACGACGCCAGCTCCAAGCAGGCCGACCTGTACGACGAGACGGTGAGGCCCCTGATAGACTCGGTGCTGCAGGGCTTCAACGGCACGGTGTTCGCCTACGGCCAGACGGGCACCGGCAAGACCTACACCATGCAGGGGACCTGGGTGGAGCCCGAGCTGCGTGGGGTCATCCCCAATGCCTTTGAGCACATCTTCACGCACATCTCCCGCTCCCAGAACCAGCAGTACCTGGTCCGGGCCTCCTACTTGGAGATCTACCAGGAGGAGATTCGAGACCTGCTCTCGAAGGAGCCCGGCAAGAGGCTCGAGCTGAAGGAGAATCCCGAGACGGGGGTCTACATCAAGGACCTCTCCTCCTTCGTCACCAAGAACGTCAAGGAGATCGAACACGTCATGAACCTAGGGAACCAGACCCGGGCGGTGGGCAGCACCCACATGAACGAGGTCAGCTCCCGCTCCCATGCCATCTTCGTCATCACCGTGGAGTGCAGTGAGCGGGGCTCCGACGGCCAGGACCACATCCGAGTGGGCAAGCTCAACCTGGTGGATCTGGCTGGCAGTGAGAGGCAGAACAAGGCAGGCCCCAACACGGCTGGGGGGCCAGCCACACAGTCCACGGCTGGTAGTGGCAGTGGAGGTGGTGGGAGTGGGGGCGGCGGCGGAGGCAGTGGAGAAAGGCCTAAGGAAGCCTCTAAAATCAACCTCTCGCTGTCTGCTCTGGGCAATGTGATCGCTGCTCTGGCGGGAAACAGGAGCACTCACATCCCTTACCGGGACTCCAAGCTGACCCGGCTTCTGCAGGACTCTCTCGGGGGCAATGCCAAGACCATCATGGTAGCCACTCTAGGGCCAGCTTCTCACAGCTACGACGAGAGCCTCTCCACCCTTCGCTTTGCCAACCGAGCCAAGAACATCAAGAACAAGCCCCGGGTGAATGAAGACCCCAAGGATACGCTGCTGCGGGAATTCCAGGAGGAGATTGCCCGTCTGAAGGCCCAGCTGGAGAAAAAGGGGATGCTGGGGAAGCGACCCCGGAGAAAGAGCAGCCGCAGGAAGAAGGCTGTGTCCGCCCCGGCCGGGTACCCAGAGGGTCCTGTGATTGAGGCCTGGGTGGCCGAAGAGGATGATGACAATAATAACAACCATCACCCCCCGCAGCCCGTCCTGGAGTCAGCCTTGGAGAAAAACATGGAGAATTACCTACAGGAGCAGAAAGAGCGCCTGGAGGAGGAGAAAGCCGCCATCCAGGACGACCGCAGCCTGGTGAGCGAGGAGAAGCAGAAGCTGCTGGAGGAGAAAGAGAAGATGCTGGAGGATCTGCGGAGAGAGCAGCAGGCCACAGAACTGCTGGCCGCCAAGTACAAGGTAAGGACTCCAGAGGGCCCCCAGCACGGGAGGTCCCCACGAGAGGCTCCTTTGAGGGTCTGTGAACCGGCCTGAAATGCAGAATTGGTCGGTCAGATTGCTGTGGCACGGGGTACAGGCACAGTTAGGTCAGTACCTGCGTGGCAAGCGGTGTGGGCTGGTGTGTTGAGCCCCTGAATGTGGGGGCTGACTTGCTGCTGCTCATCTTCACAGGACAGGTGGGGCCTGTGGGAAGGCCAGGCAGGACCTCACCTGTGTGAGTGTGGGTTCTGGCTCCTCCTGACACTTCCTCCCTCTGCAGCATCTTCAGACCTCATATGATATTGACAATATCTGACATTCAGAGAGCACTTTATACATGGTATCCATTTGTATCATCTCACTGGATCCTTACAGTGTCCAGGCAAGATAACAGTTGTTTGTTTGATTTTTTTTGTTTGTTTGTTTTTGTTTTTCGAGGTAGGGTCTCCCTCTAGCCCAGGCTGACCTGGAATTCACTCTAGTCTCAGGCTGGCCTCGAACTCATGGCGATTCTCCTACCTCTGCCTCCCGAGTGCTGGGATTAAAGGCATGCGCCACTACACCAGCCAAGCTGGCAGTTTCTACATCCCCATTTTACAACTAAGGCTCAGAAAAGTGACAGGATCAAGGTTCCATTCTACACAGTGGCAGAGCTGAGCTGGAACCCACGGACTTCATGCTCTTTCGGCTCTTTAACGGCAAGGCAGGACCGTGAGTGAATTCTGCTTTCTGTAAAAATGGCCTAGTGGGCCATGCAGTGCCAGACCCGAACAGTGACAGCCCTACTCTACTCGGTGTCACTTGGAAGGAGTTCATGTGGTCATGGAAGAGGTAGGGCTCTCTACCAGGTCTAGAGTCTAGCCCTCTTATGGTGCAGCTCATTGGGTGACCTGCTATGTTGTTTCCCCTTTCCTCATGCCTCAGATTCCTTTTTGTAAAATAGTTTTGCTTAGGGGATCAACTCCATTGGGACAGTTCTATGACCTGTATTAACCTGAGAAACAAGCCAACTGGCCTGCATAGTCAGACCCATTTCTGGTGGTACCCAATTTCCCATTCCCATGAGAGATGTCAGGGCCTCAGTGTCTTTCCCTGGGAGTTTCCAGCCCTAAGTGCAGCTAAATTACTGAGCCAATCAGACCTGTGAAATTTTTCTCTCTCTCTCTCTCTCTCTCTCTCTCTCTCTCTCTCTCTCTCTCTCTCTCTCTCTCTCATATTAAGACAGGGTCGCATGTATCCCAGGCTGGCCTTGAATTCACTAGGTAGTCAAGGATCTACTTGAACTTCTGATCCTCTTCCCTCCCCAGTGCTGGAATTACAGGCGTTTGCCTCCACTCCTGGCTTTATGTGGTGTTGGGGATCAAACCCAGGGTTTTGTGCATGCTAAGCAAACTCTCGTCCTACTAAGCTATGTCCCTAGACCCCTGTTAAATGTTGTCGTAGCTCAATACTCCAGGCATTCCAGATCCCTAGAGCCTTCACTGGGTTAGAGGAAGGACACAAGGAACCATGAGGTTACAGGAGAGCAGAACACTGACATTTCTTTTTCCCCCCATATTTATTGTCAATAATTAGATATAATGTATGAGCTAGTCTTATGGATTCCCCATTTCCCTCCTCCCTGTCCCTGACCCGCTGGGGGCCCTCCTCAGTGGGCTTGCTGGGAACATTGACATTCCTTATTCCTCTTAGGAGTATGGGCTGAGAGAAGCCCATCCCAGACTCACTGGAAGAGTGACAGCTGAGCCTGTGCATTGTCTGTCTGGGAGTGTGCTGCCGCACCAGGGCTCTGGCCTGGCATGTTTAATGTTTAATTGACTTGTGAGCTCGCAGGCTTATACTGAGTTACTTCCTCACGGGAAGGACCCGGAGTCTGGCTCTGCTAGAGACATCCTAGGAAAAGCAGGACGTCAAAGGCTGAAGTAGGCAGGCTGGTGTTCTTAACTTGTAAATCTTACCCATCAGTCATTGGTTTCATTCCTAAGACATTTCCTGTCCCCTTAATGGGAGCAATGAGGCTAAGAAGAGAGGAGAATGAAGATGGACCCTTCAGGTGCCTGAGGAAATGGGTAAAAGGTCCAGAGTGAAGGGATTTTTAAAAAGCTTTATTTATTTATTTACTTATTTATTTATGAATGAGAGAGAGTATGTATGTGTGGGTGTGCCAGGGCCTCTTGCTGTTGCAAATGAATTCCAGATACATGCTCCACTTTGTGCATCTGGCTTTACAGGTGTACTGAGTTTTGGGAAATCAAACCCTGGGCCAATAAGCTTTGCAAGCAGTGCCTTTAATTGCTGAGCAGTTCCCAGCCTTGGACTGAAGGTTCTTGTTACTGGGAACTAACTAGCTTTCCTCAGAAAGATTTTTGGATCTAAGGCAATGTAAGGACACAGGTAATAGAAAAGTCAAGAGATCAAGGTGGCTCATGCCTAGAATCCCAGCACTCAGGAGAATCTCTGCAAGATGGAGGCCAGCCTGGGCAACTTGGTGAGATGCTGTCTTAAAATACATAATACATACATACATACATACATACATACATACATATCAGGCTAGTTAGTTCTGGAATCTAACCCGTGGAGCATCACAGTCTTACTGCTGGCAGGAACCTTGGGAATCAGGTGTGGGATGGGTTTAGGGCCTCACAGATGAACTGAGTAGAGCCCATCCTTTTCATGTGAGGTCAAGCCTATCTCCTACCTGTGTTTCTTGTTAAAGTATTGTTCTTATATAACACTACAGCATCTTATCAACAACCCTAAGAAATGGAGACTGTTAGTTCTATTTTACAGCTTTGAAAAGCAAGACCAGGGAGATAGAGGCTGGCCAATAACTGGTTGATAAATGACAGAACCAGTGCCAGAATCCAGCCACTCATCCAAGATTCCTCCGTGTTTGTTCACCACGTGACTCAGGGCAAAGGCCTTGGCTTCTCTATGCCTGAGATTCCCACTTGCCTTATAAAGAGAAGCCTGACAGATTTCCCCTGGGAGTGAATGAGGTGGTCATTGGGTCCCAGCTTTCAGATATAAGCTAAGAGGGTGGTTAGCCTGGGAAATTCCTGGAGGAGACTGAGTCCGTATCCTGTGACTTTATCACATTTAGCCCAGAGCAGTCAGTAGGGAGCAAGGCCAGAATGCAGCCACGAAGGAAGGCTCCAGCTGGGTTAGCATTCAGCGCTGCATGGTTCTGGGGTGGTGGAAACAACCCGCGGGCTCCCGAGGGAGCTGCCAGTAGAGATAACGATCCAATCCTGCCTCTTACCCAGGGTTGCACTGAAGATGAAATGAGATCATCATTAGCACTGGGCATTTGAAATAGGTTAATGGAGGACATTAGCAGCTACTGGGTAGCTTCTGTGTGCCAAGCGGGGCCCTTAACTCCTTCCTTACCCTGCCACCACAGCAGCACTGTCGCAGCCCTGCAGAGCCAGGCAGGCCCAGGAGGCAGGATTCCTCCTAGAAATAAGTTGAGATGGTGGTGTTGTCTTTGTTTGTTTGTTTTTCCCCAAGGTAGGGTCTCACTTTTAGCCCAGCCTGATCTGGAACTTACTCTGTAGTCCCAGGCTGGCCTCGAACTCATGGAGATCCTCCTACCTAAGCTGAGTTTTTATTCCCTATTAGCAACTCACTCCTGCCCCCGCTTTTTGAGTCAGGCATCAGCTCCGATCCTCCCTGCCACACGCCCTCCCTTCCTCCACACTGCCCTTTGGGGCCACCTAAGCGTAGTTGAAGGGACCCAGTGCCTTCTTCACTGTCGATCTTGCCTGTCCTGGCTCCCAGTACTCTTTCTTCTCCCCTCACTGTGTACAAACACCATGCCTGGCTTTGAAAATCTTTTTATTTCTCCTTTCACCCTCACCGCATTTACCATGAGCCTACGGAAGTTAGGTGTACGGATATGTGAGCTTGTGACTGTGACCCTGTGTGACATTAATCATTAGCCAGCCACATGCTTTGGTCATATCTCTAGAGGCCTGAGGGGCTCTGTAGTAATATATGCCTGTGAAGAAGGAGGAGTAATTAACATCACAGGCACACAATACCGAGCAAAGACTCAGCGATTTGAAACTGCATAGAGAAAACTCAAATGTTTGGGCACAGTGCACACTGACATGATTAGTGAGCGTATATACACTGGGAGAAGACCACCTTGACTCGAGTTTAGTTAGGCAAGAAAACTTTTGAATGACTATTTTAATTTTTTATTTTATTTTTCGAGGTAAGGTCTCACACTAGCCCAGGCTGACCTGGAACCAACTGACAGATTCCCTCTACATCAGCCTCCTAAGTGGTGGCAGGAAAGATGTGTGCCACCACACCTGGCTTGAATTTTTTTTTTTGAGGGAATGGACTAGAAAACATCTAAAGTGTTGATTTTAGCTATTTAAGGTGCTTGGAGGGGGCACAGGCTGCAGATGGCACAAGATGCAGGCAGAAATTGAAGAGCCGTGGAACCACCTGGACTTATTTCTAGGAGGAAGTCAAGCTCCTGCCTGCTGAGGCCTTGCAGGGCTGGGGACAGAAGTCAGCTTTGCTCTCTCTCATGCAAGGCAAAGACGCTCACTGCCCCTGGGCTACACTCCCAGCTCATATAAAACATTTTCTGATTTCCTTTCATTTAGTTTTCTCGTCTCTTTCCTCTCTCTCTCATTCTCTTTCTTTCTTCAAGGTCTTGCTATGTTGCCCAGATTGCCTCCAACTCACGAGCCTCCTGCTTCAGTGTCCCCAGTGCTTGGATTATTGACATATTCCACCACACTCAGCTTCAAGAACTAGTTAACAGAGTTGGTTTGATTTAAGAAGTAATCAGTGATGGTTTCATGGGTGTATACTTATCTCCACACTCATCAATTTGTATGCATTAAATATATGCAGCTTTTCATGTGTGAGTCCTTTGATAAAGTACTAGGCTCTGTCTGGGAATGTAGGGAACAGTGCCTGCCTATTGTAGGCAAGTCTTGGGCTTGGTCTCTAGCATGAGCGGAGAGAGAGAGAGAAGAGGGGAGGAGAGAAAGGAAGGGTTCACATCCCTTGTTTGAGAGACTGCGATCTATCTAAGGGATTGGATTAGATGCTCTTTAAGGGGTTGATGTATCAGAAAGCCATTGCGCTAGATGAACTTTAAATCCCCGGCTCCAGGTTCAGTGAGAGAGGCCCGGTCACAGAAGAAAAAAATAAGATGGAAGATATTTTTCCACTGTTATGATCAGTTAGAGAAGAATCCAAAGGAAGAGGGAGAAGATAGGAGAAAGGCAGGAAAGAAAAGGAAGGAGACAATGAACAGGGAAGAGAGAAACAGGGTCATAGAGACAGGTAAAAATGAGTGAGTGGAGAGGTGGACATTAGGGGTTCTGGGGAAAAGGAATCTCAGTTGAAAAGAAAAGTTCTGTAGAGGATGCTTGATTCTTGGGCCCTAATCTTGGTGGTGATTTCCAAACAAGGCTGAATTCCACTCTAATAACCTAGGGAGTGTCTTTCCCAAAACTGACCTGAAAACATGTCCATGAGGACACCGGCACCATGCAGACACTAGGTGATGTCTGGGTTAGTTGATCAGGACTCTGAGGATACCCATACTTTACCTCAGTAAGAGTCTTCCATCAGACCCTTGAGAGAAATTTAGAGGTAACATGTAGCTCATGCTCCAGGTCTGGTCTAGCATCTAGGTCAAAACCTGTGGCCTCTCCTTATTGGTGGTTGCATAGTATGCATGAAGCCCTGAGTTTGAACCCCAGTACTGCGCAAACCAGATGTGGTGCGATACTCCTGTAATCCCAACATTCAGAAAGATTAAAATATCAAGGTCATCCTTGGCTACATAAAGAGTTCAAGACCAGCCTAGACTACATGTGATCCTACATCAAAAAATCAAATCAAATAAATGTTAGAAATGTAGCCAGGGACATGAGTGAGAAGATGTGGTAACCCTTGGTAATCCCAGCACTTGGGAAGTAAAGGCAAGAAATCAGCCTGGACTGTTTCTCAAAAATCCAATGGGATGCTGGGCGTGGTGGTGTACGCCTTTAATCCCAGCACTTGGGAGGCAGAGGTAGGTGGATTGCGGTGAGTTCAAGGCCACCCTGAGACTACATAGTGAATTCCAGGGTCGCCTGGACTAGAGCGAGACCCTACCTCGAAAACCAAAAAAAAAAAAAAAAAACTAGTAAAATAAATCCAATGGTGCAGTGGTTAAGGTACTTGCCTGCAAAGTGGCTGGAGGCCCTGGTGTCTCTCTTGGTCTACCTTCTCCCTCTGCTTGCAAATAAATAAAAATCAAAATTAAAAAAAAATCCAATGTCCAGGAATGTAGCTCAGTGGTAGAGTACTTGCCTAGCAGTCCAAGATCCTGAGTTTTATCTTCAGTACTGAAAAAAATAATAATAGGAGCTGGAAAATGGCTCAGTGGTTAAGACACTTGCCTGTAAAACAGAAGGACCTGAGTTCAATTCCTTAGTACCCACATAAAGTTCATTTGCGGTGGCTGGAGGCCCTGCCCCCTCCTCAAATAAATAAATAAATAAAATATTTTAAAACAAATAAATAAAAATAGTAAAAAAAAGATTTATCTATTTACTCTTTTTTAAAAAAAGCATTTATTTGCAAGCAGAAAGAGAATGAGCACACCAGGGCCTCTAGCTGCTGCAAACGAACTCTAGATGCATGCGCCACTTTGTGCATCTCGCTTTACATGGCTACTGGGGAGTCAAACCTGCCTTCTTAGGCCTTGGAGGCAAGGGCCTTAATTGCTGAACCCTATTTATCCTTTGAAACAGGATCTTCTGCAGCCTAGGCTAGCCTTGAACTCCTGATCCTCCTGTCTCTACTTCCCAAGTGCTGAGTATAAAGGAGTATATCACACACCCAGTAATATATTTTAAACAATAATTTGACCAGTAAATAAGACTAATGCAGCATTTCTGTCTGAGATTTTGAGCTTCAGGCTCTGGTAAGACTCAACAGGCACTTTGGTCTAGTTTAGGCTTTTCAAGTTGTGATGGCTGGAGGAGTGTGCTGTCATTGTCCTTGGTCATTTCCAGCCCTCAGACACATGGGACTGGGTGAAGTGACTGGTGATGTTCTCATTGTGAGCTGAGGACAAAGGAGCAAAGGCCTGGAGTTCGGATCAGGAAGATTTGCTCTTGACACTACCCTGCAGCCCTTGTGCCTGGCCTGGGGCATCTCTGCTACTCAGCTGGGTGGTGTGTCTGGTTAAGAGCATGGTCCCTTTCTCCTTAGATCCCACTCGATGGCAGTGTGGATACACAAGGCTGACCTCAGTGCTCAGAGGCCAGGTCCATGTATAATTTGGTATACCTAGAATATTTGTCAATCTATCTTTGATGCTGGGGATTTAAGCCGGGGTCTCATAGATACTAAGCCCATGCTCCACCATGGAGATGAACCCTCATCACTGGAAGTTAATATCCTAAGGAATTCCTGATAGTCACTGCTAGTCACACTCAAGAGTTGCTGTCATCATCGGTTAGTGGAATGGTTGCCTTGGCAGGATGTGTGAGGCTCGGGGTTTGATCCTCAGCACTGCGTGTGTAAAACTGAGTATGTGGCAAGTGCCTGCAATTCCAGCATTCGGGAGGTGAAGGCAGGAGAATCTGAAGTTCAAAGTCTTATTTAGCTACATAGTAAGTTTGAGGCCAGCCTGGCATATATGAAACCATGTCCCTCATCCCTTCCCCCAAAAGAGACTTACTGTCAATTTTTTCTTTTCAAAATTTTAGGTTTGAGTTTTTCAAAGCAGATTTTTATGTAGCCCACCCAAGCTGGCCTAAAACTCATTCTGTAGTCAGGGCTGGCCTTGAACTTTTGATCTTTCAACTCCTAGATATTCATAGCAGAAGACTTCCAGTCTGTTGCACTAGGTAATGGACCTTTAGGCTTCTTTCATTCTCAGTGGGCCTGTGGGAAAAATGCCAATGTTCACAGTAATAATAATGTTGCTGCTTTCTTCACCCTTGCATGCTAATGCCAAACACTCTAATCGAACCTTTTTTTGCGTGTGTACTGGTGTGGTGCATGCATAGTGTATGCATGTGTGCATGCCTACAGAAGCCAGAAGGGAACGTCAGATGACCTCTTTTTCACTCATTTGTATATTTCCTTTTTATTTCTTGAACCTGGAGCTTCTGTTTTTCCGGTCAGATTGGCTGACCAGTGAGCTCCAGCAGTTATCCTGTCTTCGCTCCCCACAGGACTGGGGTTACAGGTGTGCCCAGCTGTTTACATGGATGTTGGGAAATCAAGCTGAGGAGGCCTCGGGCCCTCTCAGGCCCTCATGCTTCTGCTGAGCCATCCTCCCAGCCCCTGACATGTGCTTTATTTGCATTGTTTTGTTTCATCCTCACAATAGCACCATGAAGCAGTACTGTTTTTATTTCCATGTGACAAGCAGGCATCCTGAGGCAGATTAAGGAATGTCACATACCAAGGATGAGGTAGGACTAGGATTAGGAAGCTGTGTCTGGCTGGTTCCCTAGTGCATGGTCTTCCCCTCCACCCTGCACTACCTCCTCAGAAAGGGAGAATATAGGCAGATCTCTGATTAATAGGCCCCAGTGGGAACTCCTGTCTCCCGAGATGCTTAGCTCCCCGTTTTGGTCCTTCCGTATGATGCAAAGCCCTAGCCTCGGAGCTCAGCCCAGCGCCGTCAGCTCCCATAGTAGATTTGTTTTTAGAACCAGTCTCACCTTATAGCCCAGGTTGTCCTAAAACTTGCTCTGTAGTCCAGACTGATTTTTGAACTCTAGACCCTCCCACCTCAACTTTCCAAGTGCTGAGATTATAGCTGTGCATCACTATACCTGGCTACTTTGTAGGGCTAAGGCTCTTGCTGCAAAGCCTAATGACCTGAGTTTGATTCCCCGTACCCACATTAAGCCTGATTCTCAGGGGCACATGCATCTGGAGTTCATTTGTAGTGGCTGGAGGTCCTGGCATGCCCATTCTCTCTCTGTCTCTTTTCTATCTCTCTTTGTTTTTTTTTTTTTTGGTTTTTCG
>PVHP010018236.1:0-33471 GCA_004024765.1 Zapus hudsonius | reverse complement strand
CAGAATAATCCTCAGACACGTTTATGGCATATTTTCACCCCTTCTGTAGATTGCTTCTTTATTTGGTTAAAGGTTTCCATTGATGTGCAACAGCTTTTTGTTTCATGAAGTCTCATTTTTTATTGTTTCCTTGGCAACATGGGTATTCATTTAGAAAATCCTTTCCTACACTTTCAACCTGAATTATATTGCCTACTTTTTTTCTCTAGCTATTTTAGATTTTTTGGGTTATATGTTGAAGTCCTTAATCTAACTTATATTTGTGCAGAGAGAAAGATAAGAATCTAATTTTGATTATTTACATGTTAGTAGTCAGTGTTCCCAATACCATTTCTTGAAGATTCTTACTTTTTTCCAATATATTTTTGCCATCTTAGTTAAAACTGTGGGACCTGCAGTTACCTGGACTTAACTGAACCCTATGTTCTAGCACATTTTTCTACATGTCCGTTAATGTTCCAGTACCAGGCAGTTATTACTATGGCTCATGGCATAACTTGATGTCAGGTATGGTGATACATCCAGTCAATCTTGATTATTTTGCTTGGGAACATTTTTGATATCTGGTGTCTTTGTGAATTTATATTTATTTTAAAATTATTTTTTCTGTTTTTATCAAGAATTGTGCTGGAATATTGATTAGGGCAGCATTGAATCTGTAAATTGCTTTTGGTAGGATGTCATTTTCATAGTATTGATTATTCCAATCCATATGCAAAGAGGGCCTGCCCATCTTCTTATCATTTACTCTATTTCTTTCTACAATGTTTTAAAGTTTCCATTGCAGAGTCCTTTCACTTTCTTGGTAATTGTTGTTTTTAGATATTTAAGTTTCTGTTGCTGTTATGAATGGGACAATTTCCTTGATATATTTCTCACTATTATTCATTGTACTTATGAATGATACTGATTTTTTTTACATTTTTCATATTAATTAATACTTCCACTTTGCTGATGGTATTGATCATGCCCAGAGATTATCTGGCTGAGGCTTTGGGGTATGTTATATGTGGATATATATCATCTTCCAACAGATAGTTTGACTTCTATTCCTATTTGTATCACTCATACTTTTCTCTCCTCTTATTCCTGTAGGTAACGAAGCATGCATTGTATTATATATGAACAGATAGAATGCACACCATTGTTTTGTTCCTGAATAGAAATGCTTTGAGTTTTTATCCATGTATTATAATGTTTGCTATAGGGCTGCCATACATAGCCTTTATTATATTGTTCTGCATATTTTGAATGATCCTTACATTCCTTTAATAAATCCAACTTGATTAAAGTGAATGATCTTATTGATATGTTTTCAAGATCAGTTTGCCAATATTTTAATGAGAATGTCTATAGCTATGCTTATGAGAGATACTGGACTATAGTTTTCTTAAATTTGCTGTGTTTTTGTTAAGTGTTGCTATTAATGTAATGGTGGCTTTGCAAAATGAGTTATGGAGTTAGTTTTTATTCTTACATAACAAGTTGGAAATTATCTTTGTATTTTAATAAATATTTTCAGACTGAGGAGTTACTGTAGTGAATAAAGGGCTTTCTAGAGTATCAGGTCCCCAGAACTGTGTAAGTGATAGTACAAGTTTGTAATCCCACCTCTTGTTTGGTGGAGCAAGGAGGATCCCTGGATCTCCCTGGATAGCCAATATTAGCCTAAAGGATAAACTCCTGGACAAAGAGAAACCCCAAGTAAAGAAAAGAAAAGCAGAGAGGGGGACAGCATCTCTGTGGATGATCACCAGTTTGCATTCATGTTCCCACATATAAGTACACATGTATACGTATACACCCCACACATATGTGTACACATATACACATGAGCAGAAATGTGTTTGCTTATGTTTTCATCAGCTGCTTATATATAACCTAGTCTCCAGTGTTGGCATATATTAGTTGTTTTTAATTTTATGATTATCTTTAATTTTATTAACATATCTATTAATATTTATAGCATATTTTTATAGTATTATTTATGTTTGTCCAATTTTTGGTATGCTAATGTAGTGGAATATTGTGTATCAAGGGGCTTGGGGGGCTTTAGTTTTATATTGATAAATTGCTTTTTAAAATATAGTATTTTATATTCTCATCCCACCATTACAAATGAGAATGCATTTATTTTCATGCACCATACATAACCTAATGTGCTTTAAAGAATAAAAAATGAGATTTTTGGATTCTCTAAATGGAAGAAATAATACAAAGCAATATATTAATCAAAATGACTATGTCTATGAGAATGAAAAATGTGGAGAAATACCAGTAAGTAGAATAACTTTCTATAGGAGATTCATCTCAGAGTAGCATATATGTGTAAGGGCCATTACTTTGAGGGAAAGTCTACAGGCAAAGCTTTGCACAGGAAAGAAGATGAGAAAAAACCCAAGTTGCCCTCACAACACCCAAGCACAAGAGAAGCCAGGAGTATCAGGCTCAGAGGGCATGAGTTTGGGGCAAGGTCAGAAAACTACACGCTTCCATGTAGAAAAGAGACTAATCATTCTTTTCAGCTTTACTCATCCAATAATTGGACAGGTATTCCTTAGGCAAAGAAGGGGAAAGGACATCTCAGAAACGTGCTTATAGGGCAGGAGTGATGTCTCAGCAGTTAAGGTGCTTTGCTGCAAAGCCTAATGACCCAATAACCTGAGTTGGATTCTCCAGAATGCTAACAAAGCCAGATGTTCAAAGTGGTGCAGGCATCTGTAGTCTTTGCAGCTGCTGGAGTTTGTGGTGTGCCTATTCTCTCTGTCTCTCCTCTCTCTCTCTCTCTCTCTCTCTCTCTCTCTCTCTCTCTCTCTCTCTCTCTCTCTCCCTCTCTCTCTCTCTCTCTCCTTGCAAAAAATATTTATAAAAATACTTATAGACTAGGGAAAGTATATGTATGGAATTTGAGGTGTCCAGTGAAGAGACTGTCTTTCCAAACACCTTTTTTATTACTGAGAATTGAACCCAATGTCATGTGTGTGTGAAGCAAGGAAATTGCCATTTATCATTTATATAGTTATATATTTATCATTTATATACTCAGACCATTCATTGCTGCAATAATGACCTTACCATCAATTCACAGAGGCCTGAGTGCTATCTTAGCCTTTCATTTCAAAATTCTAAAGGATAACTCCATGTGGGGGCTTACTGGCAAAGGTTAGATTCCTTTTAATTAATGAAAAAGAAGGAAATGAGATGCAAAGATTTAAAAAAAAATAAAGTGACCAAGAGAAGCACAGAGTTAATACAAGTAGGACAAGAGTAGTTGTAATTTAACTTCTTATTTTCATATATGCCTTGGTGTGGTTAGGGTGTGGAGAGAATTCAGCTGAAATGAACAGTGCAATTTGTTTCCTCACTCCAGTTCTTCTCATTGAAGGCCACAGCGTAAATTGACAAAGCATAACAATCAAACTGAATCAGGGGCGATGGACAAGTCTAGTATTGGTTGGAAATAGTCCAAAAAATTTGCAGAAAATACAAAGTAATGTTGGCAAAATCGACAATGGTAAAACAAGAAGCAGGAAGATTTGAAATGATACTTCACTTTCACAGTGCGAGGGACACCAATGCATGTACATCAGCAGGAAGGTGGTCTTAGAAGAAATGTGAAAAACATTGCTTGTAAAAAGTACAGAGTCAAGTCTCTCACAAGTATAGGTTTTATATATGCATCCATTAAATGCATGAAATACTTGTATGACTAAGTCAAATAACTCCTCAAGAAAAAAAAATAATGAAACAACAAAGATAAATGAGAAAGCAAAACAAAGTTGTGAGTATTTTTGTAAATATAATTAGTCTCTGCTTCTAACAAAGTAAATTTATGTATCGATGATTAAAGCAGCTGATTGGAGATGCTGGCTATCGTCACTTACCACTGTGAATAAAAGTAAAAATAAGTCTGCTTCGGCTGTGCCCACTAAGCAAAGCACTATCCAAGCTGAAGATTCTTTCTCTGCAAAACTCACAGGTGGGGCAGTATCTTTAATATGCTTCAACCTCTAGTAGTCAAATTTATTTTGCTAGATGGTTGTATATGTCTTTTTCTCTGTGGTGTGTAAAAGGTATCCTAGCAGAAAATACAATGTGGATGCAGAGATAATGAAACGAAAGTTAAGTATTAAAGTTTCACTATATTGAGACAAATCGGTCACTTGATAGTGAATTATCTTTTATGAGAGATTATTAAAGTTTTTGATCTTATGAAAGAAGATCCAATTCTTAATTGCCTAAAGAATCATTAAGACCCATTTTAAAAATTAATGAAATCAATATTTTAAAATAACTGAATGACATATACCTTTTACAGTAAATTGAAGATACTTAACAATTGGTGTTTATTATAACTCATCAATATTAAAATGTCCATCAATCCATTGTATATTTATCTGTATTTTGAATTTGGGGAAAATAGCATTTGGCAAGTTATGTTAGCTTGATTTATATATTAGTATTATAAATTTATTTAATCTCTTCATCACAGTCAATTGCTTCTTTCACCCATTAAGTATTTTGTTTTAAATCAAATTCCTAGTGTAAATTTAACCCTACTTTTTCTTGATCATTTGAAATAGAAATATATAAAAAGATAGAAGGAAAGGGAAAGGGGGAAAGAAGGAAGGAAGGAAGGAAGGAAGGAAGGAAGGAAGGAAGGAAGGAAGGAAGGGAGGGAGGGAGGGAGGGAGGAAAGAAGGGAGGGAGGGAGGAAGGGAGAGGAGAGAAAGTCAACATGGACATGGGAAGGAAAAAATAAGGACAGCTGTGATTTGGAAGTTTGAGGTGCAACTCTGAGAGACACAGATTTTTTTTTTTTTTTTTTTGGTCAATCTTGGTTGGGCTGTAACGCAGCAGGTATGGGGCTGTACACTCACAGCCACAACACATTAAACTTCAACTGAGTCAGTGTCTTATGGGTTCTTATCTTACAAATTGTGATGAATAAAATCCACAGGCCAGAGAAAGTGTAAACTTCTAAACTTGACTTACTTTATTATAGAACTGAAGAAAAGAAAGTTGGTAGAGCCCCTGTCCACAAGAGGATTCCTGGAAACAGGAAGCCCTCCTGAGGTCCTGAATGGGGATGTTTTTTTAACTTTTGGGAGTTTTGTTACCACTAAACTGCTTCACTTCGATATAAATATTTTTTTTTTAATTCAGTTCGGAATCCCTGCATTTGAAAGTCAAAATTCACTTCCTCCTTGAATATATCACCTCAAATGATAAAGAATCTCATTGGTGTTTCAAAATTCAAATACTTGCTGACTCCTCAGGTGATTTTTATTGAAGAAAAAGATAAAAGGAGGCAGATGTAAGAAGGTGGTAAAGAAAGAAAGACTTTGCTCATTACACTTGGAATACAGGTTGGTGGGGGGTATGAGGTTTGCAGGAAAGATTCAGATCTGACCAACATGATCAGTCAGACAGAATTTCTTGGCTAATTAGGAGATGATGCTTGTTCATCCTTCATCTGAATCTTTTTACCATTACCACGTCTTTGCACTCTGCCTGATCCAGAACAAGCCTCTCATTAGTGCAGGGGCAGAAACCTCACCTCCACATGTGTTCTGCTCTAGCTCAAGGGTGATTGCTTAAAGTTTATTAAAATATTAAGCCAAGGGAAGAAAACATGTTTTAGCTAATTGGTATAAAAATGTGATGAATGCCCAACTAAGGGATTTTCTTCGGAATCTAACACTTTGTCTTTAGTGCGAAGCCACATATGAAGTTTGCTTAATTACCTGTCTCATTAAAAATAGAGAGCTATATTTCAAGGTCATCTGTGTTCAACAAATATACTGGTTGTTGAAGGAAAAGAAGCAGTTAGTGTTGCATATGAAGGAGGCAAACTTTCAGTCTCTGAAAATTCCACATTTAGTTTCCTATGCCATGAAAGAGTAATAGCTATTGTGTTAGTGCAGGATACTGGTCTCACCTCAAAGGAAATAGATGGTTTAATTCTGGAGCCAAATTTGTGTGAGTCTGGCCTGGGCACAGACACTCAGATTACCACAAATTATACACCAGAGACAGAAAGTTTCATAATGTTTTCTTGCTGCAAAACAAAGAAAGTCAGAGATCAAAACACGTTTCATACATATTGGTGGGAACATCTGACAGTTGGTTTCCAGAAAAGTGAGGAGGTGCTAGAGCCCTAGATGTTCTCTGATGAAATTCTTAGCCTTTGTGTTGGTTCGAGCTAAGGGTCAGTTTGTACATTACAAAGGAATTGCATAGTAGTCACAAGAATATTAGGTCATACACAAAAGTGAACAATAAATGGTTATTTAGGGGGTTAAGATTGCCCAAAATAATTTGGCAATATTCTGACCTCGCCACAATCATGAAAGTTCTTTTCTCTAAAATTTATTTCTTTGTACATGTCTATATGTGGAAATGTGTGAAACAAGGTGTCTTGCTACTACAAGATAATGCAAGACGTAAGGAACACTTCTTCCTCTGGCTTTGTATGAGTACTGGGGAATTGAACCCAGATTTTTCAAGCACACATCTTTAACCTCTGAACCGTCTTCCCCAGCTCTCACTGAAGTTCTACCAAATCAGCTGTGTTGAATGTTCAGTGCAGATGTGATCATTTTTTTGAAAATTTAAGTTAAAATTGTCATTTATGAAATTTTCTTTTAATCATTTTTACATGCCTAACAAATTGACTAAGGTTTATTTGCTGTTAATTCTTTTTTGGAAGATTATGACTTACATTAAATATAAAATATTTTTCATAGTCTTTAGTCTAGTATGAAGACTACAAGTGAAAAGAGAGAAAATATGCTATGTACTACAATTTATCAGAAAAATCTTTCTGATGTATTCTGTGTATCAAAAGGGTATTCAAATTTTATGTCATAGAAAGGATTATAAAACAGACACCAAAATAAATGTTGTTAAGGTAGTAGACAATAGGACTATGACTTTCTCTCTCTTTCTCTCACTCGCTCCCAAATAAATAAAAAATATTTTAAAAAACAAAAAAGGGGGGGGCTGGAGTGATTGCTCAGTGATTAAAGGCACTTGCCTGCAAAACAGAAGGGTGTGAGTTGATTCCTCAGTGTTCATATAAAGCAAGATAAATGTGTCTGGCATTTGTTCCCAGTGGCTGGAGGCCCTCCTGTGCCCATTCTCTCTCTGTCTCTCTCTCTCTCTCTCTCTCTCTCTCTCTCTCTCTCTCTCTCTCTCTCTCTCTCTCCTACTTTATTTCTGTCTGTCTGCCACTTTCTGTCTCTCACTCCCTCAAAAAAATTAATAAAAATGTTTTGAAAAAGAGAGAGTAGGACCATGAAAGAAATAGGAATTAAATGTTTCAAAGCATAAAATCAGAGAGAGGATCTTGAATTACAGTAGACAAATAATTAGCAAATTTCCTGAACACTTAGCAAAGTTTTGCCAAATTTCAATTCATGCACACACACAAAACTATGGCGATGTAAAAAAATAAAATGAAAAGGTTCTTAAAGGTACTTTCTAACTCCATGGATATGAAGCAATACTTTCTTTCTGGTGATGATGAAAGGTGTGCATTTTTGAGTTGGAGCCCTGACTGCGGTTCCCATTCCTGTTTCCCTATCCTGTCTTCAATGGTGGAAAAGCTGGTGCTGTGAGGGTGATCGGAGAGGAAACCAAAGAAATCACTTTCTGACTTGAATCTGTCTACTATCGAGCCAATCTGTTCCAAAGATAAGATTAATCAGGGGCTTCCTCCTGTGACCTATTTACAATGTGTTATATAAGTACACAGCTGTGCTCAGTCCCCATTTCTGCAAGCTTGCTGGCTGTCCACAGAAGAATCCTGTTTGTGTCCCCAGTCACATAGCCCAAAAGTTTAACCCACCAATAGTGCCAAGAATTCAAGCTGATGTCAAACTGCCTGCCATACTGTACATAAAAACTTGAAGCTATCAGAGCTCAGTACTCTGGCTTTGGAAGTCATTCCCTTGAGTCCAAGTGGACGTGAATAAATTTTTGATTCTCCAATCTGGCTCTGGTGCTGGCTCTGTGTGATTCAGTTTCTTACAACAATGAGAACGAGGCAATGTTAATTCTCGTTCACAAGTGGTTGAGCTTTTGAGATTACACAATGAAAATATTGTAATAGGAGTGGAGAATTCATGAGAGCAAGAAATGTATGATTAATCAAATTATACAGAAATTGACATGATGGCATAGAATGGGAATATTATGAGGAACAAGACTTTAAAAATGACATCATTATATAGCAATGCTATCACTAGTCTGAGGAAATAACACTGGTACTTATATGGAAGGTATTATTTAGAAATAAATGTATAATTATTCTATCTTAAATTGCATGTTTTGTCCCTCTGAAGAAAATAAGTAAGGGTTGATTGGAAGAACGGCTCTACACTAATAAGAAAAAGATGTAAAGTATGAGAAACAGGGCAACATAATGTTAATGCTATCCTGAATTGTGTTTCGTATTCATGTCCATGAAGTTCAAGGAGCATTGCTTAAAAAACAGAATAAGAACAATGAGTTTCAATGACATTTAAGAGAAAGAAGGTATGCCTAACCCCTTGGTCTGTGTTCGTAGAATCTTCCTGAGAGGAAAGAAGAGATGGCAAAGCGACAGACACCTGTGTCACTCTTTCAATATCAGACTTGAAACTAGGAGCTCAGAAATTTACATTTCCACAAGAATCTCAACCCTGGGGACAGCCAGAGGGGAACATGGTCTCCTGGAAAGAAATTTAAATCTTGTCAAACCCCCTTACAGAAGACACAGGAGCTAAGATGAAGGGCAGAATGGTACCTTGGATGGGACTGCTGCATTATTGGCACAAGCCTATGCTCTACTGAAGCACACATCTCAGCTCAGGACCCTGCACAGACATGAGGAGGCAGTCACTACGCCTCTTTAGCCTTCATTCAACTCAAGTGCACTGATTGGATCTTACTCTGCTTTACTCCACTTTCATTGCCTAATTCTCTATTTGAGGACGAATTGCCAAGCCTGGCTAACTCTGCTAACATTCTGAATTTCATCATGTTTAGTGGGGAGGTTTTTTTCAGCCACAGTTCTCTTAAATCTCAGACTTGCCTTTAATTCACTGTGTATCAGAGGATGGAGATGATCTTCTCATTCTCCTGCCTATACTTCCCAAGTGCAGGGATTACTGGTGTGGTCCAGCTTGCAAGTGTCCAAACTGAGCAAGTTTATATTCAATATGTTCACTCTTGTATGAGTACACTGCTTCAATGTCATGTAAAAAAACAAATATGTAGGCAAGATTTACATTCATACCATATGCTTTATAATATCATTCTCGAATGAATTTTAAATTCAAGAACTTAAATCTATTCTTTCAATGTGAGTACCAAAACATTGAACTTAGTTAATAATCCTATGATAAAATTAGTGGAAAATACTACTTAAAGAATATTTTTCAAAACAATAAATCTTTCATGTGATTTCTCATAGATTCAGAAAATATAAAAGCAAACAATTCATGCAACTTCATCATATGAGCAAAAGAAACTATGTGTTATTCTTGGGATTTCATCCATTGAGGAATTCAAACTATACCCATATGAGTTAGTTGGTGTTTTCTTCTGATCTTAACAAAAAATCCAAAGAAAGATCAAAACCAGAAGCCATGTAGAAAGGCTCAGTTATATTCAATCAAGAAGCTCCACTGTGCCATTTTACGATAAAATAAGCACACATGACAGCAATGAGCTGTACATTTCAGAACACTAGAAGAAAAGGTTGAGGAGATTTTCATCATAAAGAAATGAGTATTTAAAGATACAAGTATGTTTAACCTAACCTGTAAATTTAATGATATATTAATTCCCTGAAACATACATTGTACTCAATATGTATAATCTTCATTACAGCCATCACTTCAAAATACTTTAAAAAATCAAGAACTCTTGATTCTTCTTTATAAATCTTAAATGACACTATTGATTATTGGGAACTTGTGGCATTACAAATTGCATTAAGAGAAGCAGGTGGGGCAATTGAGTAAAGATCATCTGACAGGAAGCACTAACAGAAGTATGAGTTCTTTCACACATATTACCCAGGGGGAATCTATTTCCACAAGAAGTAGTAATTATGGTGAGAACACATATCTTTTCTAGTAACCTCATAGATGGCAGAATGACATGATTATTTATGGAATGGCTGGTGTATAACTATGGTGAATAGTTGAGCTACAGTTCATCTATGCATATTCATAAGTTTAACTTTTACAAAAGTTTTGAAAAAATCCAAAGCATAGGGATTCTCCTCCTCACTAAATGAGTTGAGGAAAACTATTCTCTGTTCTAGATGCCCCCACTTAGCAAGATGTCAGACGTGGGCATAGTGGGAGGAGAGATTATGTATATGTATATTTTCCTAAGGTGTGCCATTTTGATTTGATTTAATTTTTCTGACATTTTCTTCATCAAATTATAATCAGTTCAAACCGTGGTTGTGTAAAAAGTTCATAATCATTACAGAGAAATGAGGAAATGTGGCCCCAATCCATTCCTAAGGAAAGTAAACATACTCAGAAGCAGCAGGAATGCTAATCATTTTTCCCTTCTCAGTGTTTTTGTCACACCAAGCGGACTTCTAAATGACCCAGTGTTAGGCCTGAGATGCATGTGATGTGGACACACTGAAGTAACACAGCCCTCAGGATGGTGCTGGGGCACAATATCAGTACAAAGCTTTTTAAAAATTTTTTTCTTTTACATTTTCAGAATAAATCCCAAATCACACTAAATTGGGAGTTCCCTCCCTGCAGTATATAATATGATTTTATCCATTGAAGGAGTGAGGTCAATGTAGGAATGCTTCCCCCAAATGCTTCTGTTCTACAAATTACCTTTGTAGGTTTTCATGAGAAAAATGCCATAGGCAGGAAGAAATTGATAACTTTCTCCAATCTGTTCAACTGTGAAATTTCACCAGTGGGTAACAAATGGATTCTGTTTAGAGATCTTTGCCCACTGATAAGCACAATCCACATCACAGATTATTTACAGACTGGGTAATACGATCCTGTGGGTTGTTATATGAGTGTATAAAAACATGACTCTCATGGACACTATGGCTACCATGGTGCAGCTATTGAAAGGCACTTGAAATCAAGATAATATTGGGAGTGCATAAAAATCCAAACATTCACAAAACAGTAATGTCAGTGATCTTTCAGATACCTGAATGGAAGGTCAGGCTGATGTACCAAGTGAAAAACAATTAGAATTTTTAGTACTTCTTGTATTAAAGCCAGAGTGTAACTTCAAATTACTCTGCTAAGCACATTTGATATCTCGTAAATTCCACAGACAGGGAAAATAGAAAAGCTTTATAAAATGTGCACTCAACTGTCATTGATAATGAAATCCTTCCCTCTGCTTCTAAAGTTGACTTGAAGACAAAATAAAAATAACTAGGATTATGGCCACTATATGATTATTATTATTCCAATAGTTGAGTTACTAAAATGTAGCAGAATTTATATGAGGTAGGATAACAATATGCACTCTCCCATGGCAGAGAGGTAGAAAGAAGAGAAGGCTTAAAGTAAGCATTTTCCAGGCAAGAGTGTAGACTGATTAGTGAGAAAAAGAAAAGTAACTATAATAGTAATTATCAAATTTATAAAACATTTTGTTTTATCGTAAGGTATAAAGGAAAATGTATCAGTTTATCAGTCTAGAGCAAACTGGAGCTTTTCTGATACATTATATATCTTCTATTCACTAGCTCACATGTTCTAGCCTTTGGGTTTATAACAAAACAAACATGTTTTTTCCTGTTCCTATCCTTAAAATCTCTGATATCTTAGTCAAACAGTAGACATCATAAGACATGAATAAGATTGAATTTTTCACAGAAATATCTAAAGGAATAATGGAGGTAATATAACTTGGAGGTCATTATTGAAGACCATCTATAGAACACAAGATCAGGCAAAACTCATATGTGAAAAGGTCTTTACTACTAAGAACTTTAGTATAGAAATCTATGGTAAAGATATTCATATTCAAATATTCTGAAAGGAAATTAACATTTATAAGATTGAAGAAATAGGGGTTGTCATAGTGATCCACATGCCACTGGGATGAATCTCCAAACCAGGCACAGTTTATGGAAGGAAAGGATTATTGAAGCTACAGAACCAGAGGAAGTTCCATAATGGTGAAAGAAGCTGGCCTCCTTTCACAGGTCCAGTCTAAGAGAGAAACCCATCCCCAACAACAACAACAATACCCTCCTCTATTTCCCTCTTGAGTGTTTCAATATTTTCCTTATATAAGCCTTTCACTACCTTGGTTAGTGATATTCCCAGGTATTTAATTTTATTTGAGGATATAGAGAACGGGACAGTTTCTCTGATGTCTTTTTCCGAATGCTTGTCTTCTGTATATAGAAAGGCTACTGATTTTTGTGTGTTAGTTTTGTATCCTACCACTCTGTTGAAGGCATTGATCACCTTCAGGAGTTTACTAATACTGTTCTTTGGGTCTGATATGTATATATAAGATCATGTCATCTGCAAAGGGGGATAGTTTGACTTCTTCCTTTCCAATTTGCATCCCTTTTATGCTATTCTCCTGTCTTATTGCTTGGGGTAGAACTTCAAGCTCTATATTAATGAGCAGTGGTGAGAGTGGACACCCCTGTCTTGTTCCTGAGTTAAGTGGGAACTCCTTGAGTTGGTTCCCATTGAGGATGACTTGTGCTTTAGGAGATCTGTATATAGACTTTATCATGTTGAGGTATAGGCCATCTATGCCTATTCTTTCCAGGGTTTTGAACATGAAGTGGTGTTGAATTTTTGTCAAAAGCCTTCTGAGCATCAATTGAGATGACCATGTGGTTTTTGCGGTTGAGTTTGTTAATGTGGTGAATTATATTTATTGACTTGCTTATGTTGAACCATCCCTGCATCCCTGGGATAAAGCCAACTCGGTCAGGGTGAAGTATAATCTTGATGTGGGTTTGTATTTGGTTTGCTAGGACTTTGTTTAGGATTTTTGCATCCAAGTTCATCAGGGATATGGGTCTGTAGTTTTGTTTTCTTGTTACATCCTTGCCTGCTTTGGGAATTAGGGCCAGAAGAACTGGGCTGAGTACTTCCACAAGGACTGATCCAGACGACCCACACAGGAGGATATCCAGCTGATTGGAGATGGGGGGGGTATTGGGGAATTGGGGATTACAACTCATTGTTTGCCCACTAAGTAATGTAATTCATTATGGACAATAAATATATATTAAAAAAAGAAAAAGTAAGACTTTAAAAAAAGTCACATTTTATACTTATCAAGTC
Source organism: Zapus hudsonius (assembly GCA_004024765.1). Taxonomy (NCBI): domain Eukaryota; kingdom Metazoa; phylum Chordata; class Mammalia; order Rodentia; family Dipodidae; genus Zapus; species Zapus hudsonius. The sequence goes on along the minus strand of PVHP010018236.1, from coordinate 20,155 downwards.
TAGCTCTATGAAATTTCATGTCTGAACACATCTCATGATCAATGGTGATGAACATTCAGATTACTGTGCATATCGTATTAGTGAGATTTTGTTACTATAACAATATTCCTGACCCAAGTTACTTATGAAACCAGGAAAGGTTTATTTTGGCTTATAATTTCTGATATTCAAGTCTAAGAGTAAATAACCTTATTATTGGGCCTCTCTTAATGATGACACATTGTAGCAGGATCATCTGTCAAAGTGAGTGCCCACATTTCAAAGCAGGGTGCACAGGGGTAGAATGGGTCCCTTCAGGTGTCACCCCCAATGGCCAAAGAAATCCCATTCATGCCTCTCTTTTTGGGAGACACTGTTTGTATTGAAGACACCACAGATATTTGCAGTATTTTCTTTGCACAAACATATGCAGTATCTTTAATGATGCACAGCGAGGAATGACATTGATTGGTAATGAGGAATATGAACACTCAGTCATATTGTCAAAGTCACCTCATTGATCCACAGTAATGTGAGCATCCCCACAGTTCCAGAGAGAGGCTCTGATCCATCAGACATATCATGGAGAACTTTTTGTTGGTCTTAATTTAACTTTCCTAGACTGTTAGCTACTTCAATGTCTGATTCTGTCTTCATTTTGTATTTGACATACACAAGGTTATTGAATAGTCACACATCCACCTGAATCTGGGTAAGTCACTTAGATTCTATCTCTTCTGCTTTCTTTTTCCCCCTTTTTTTCTGTTTTGTTTTTATGGTAAGAACTCACTATGTAATAGAGACTGGCCCCAAACTCATAATCTTCCTGCCTCAGCCTCCTGAGTGATGGTATTACAAGCAGACATCACCATGTTTAAAGAGTTTTCAAGTCTTTTAAGGATCCTCATTAATATTTTGGTCTGAAATTTTTATGGTGTTAGGTAACCAATTTTCTGAGTTTTTTGTCATCATAGAAATCCATTTTTCTATGAATGCTTTTTTTACTGAATTCCTCAAATTGCACATATCTATCATTTTCTCTTTTTTATATGTTGTTTTCCTATTTGCTTGGCCACTTTCTGACCCCACAATGTTTGATCAAATATTGGGAGAGTAATGTAAAAATGCATTCTTTATTATTTTGTCTGTATCACTTTCTCCTTATAATTCTACAATTGTGCACATTAGTGGGCTATTTAACTGTCATATGCAAACCAAAAATTATTACATAAGTTTGGTTTATTTTATAATTTTGCAGTGACCCTTATTATGGGCTAAACTTGACTATTAAATTTACATACTTTAATTTTAATGATAGCTCAATATCTTTATGCTTTCACTTGAATTTTTATCATTTGTAGTGTTAACATTAAAGGTTTCTTATGGACAAGCTAGAATTAACTTTAATCTCTTATCTCTTCTTTTAAAATTTATGTTGACTGTATTTTTTCCATTGTTACACATTTATCCACAATAAGGTCATCTATTGCTTTTTGATATCATGCATTCCTTATCATTCTGATACTTGTCTCACACATTTTTGATTTTTGTGTATTTTATCATTATATATCAATTATATAAAATTGTTTCAAGTGACATTTAAAAGAATACATACTACATATTTTGAAAAATTTCATGCCATTAATATCTCTTACATTCCTTCCCTCTCCATCTGTTTTTTCTCTTCCTAACCAGACCTGTCACATCACAGTCTTTACCAAAATCAAAATTTCACATATAAAAAATAATTTTCTCTTAGTGTTTCTCATCCTAGCTTATTTTAGTTAGTAACTGGATATCTAGCCACATCTATTTTCCTGAACAAAGCAAAATTTCATAGCTGAGTAATACCCCACTGTGCATGAATGCTGCCTTTTTCTTCTCTACTCTTCCTTAGACAGACAGCAAGGATAAGCATATTACTTTATTATTATAAAGAGTGATTCAATAAACAGATGCATGCAGGCATTTCATTCCCTATCAAGGGATAGAATAACTATAATGACATGTTCATCAAAATTCAGGTAGCATCACAAAGGTTGAATTTGGTGAAAGTCATTTGCCCTTTGAATTTTTCCTTCATTTTACTTTGAAGTGATTATAGCATTGTGACAACCATTTGAGATAATAATAAAAAAAAATCTTGAGAGGTTTGAATTGTAGGTCAATTTCAAAGTACTGAGTTGACCTCCAGCATAAAAACAAACCAATGAATAAAAATCTTGAAAACCTAGTATTTTTTACAGCATCCTAGAACTGCTGAAGCAGACATTTGACTATTAATTAGAAATCCTTACTGGGCAGGAAAGGAAAATTGTCATTTGCCTCAGAAAAAAAGAGTGAAAATGTTTCTAGTTATTGCTTCAGAAAAAAAAAAAACAGTTAAAAATTTCCTAGTTGACAAACTATTAAGAATATGGGCATACTAGATTAATGATAAAAATATTTTTTTCTAAGATTCTCCTTACATTTGCTTTTCTTAATTAGCAATCATAACAACCCTAGACATGGTATTGGGTAGTCCATCAATTAGGGCCAATACACAGTGTTGGATAGAGGCCAGTACCTTTGGTAGATTGTTGGAATAATTGCAGTTCCAGGCTCGTCATTCTGCCAGAGCCTTGCCCTGGGGGTGGACACAGAGTTATTCTTTGAAAAGAAAAGCAAGAGAACATGGAAGCTATTCTTAGAAGAACTTCCAGAGCTAGCACAGACCTTTGTCTATGTGTTGCTGTTTATTTTTCTTTGTAGCACAAAAAAAATGCTTCAAGCTAAATCAACTTGTAGATGAGGAAAAGAGAACTGCATTACCATTAGTGATGCAGGAATGATGCTAATGAAGCACTGAGGCCTGGGCCTGGAAAATCTGCCATCTTGTTTCTGTCCTAGGCTGTAGCTCTTGCCTCCTTGCTGTTAGTTGTTGTGTGTGGTGGTTTGATTCAGGTGACACCCATAAACTTATAAGTCCTGAATGCTTGATACCTACGGGGTGACAGTTTTGGAATGGGAACCTTGTTGGAAGTATGTTGTTGGGGATGGAATTAAGGGTGTTATGTCCAGATTCTCCTTGCCAGTGTTTGGCACACTCTCCTATTGCTATTGTCCACCTGATATTGGCCAGGTGGTCATGTCCAACTTCTGTTCCTGCCATCAAAGGGCTTCCTCTTGGGTCTGTAATCCAAAATAAACCCTTTCCTCCAATAAGGTTGTTTTTGATCAGGTTCTTTGTGCATCATGGAGACATTTATTACAACAGTTCAACTGGTACCAGAAGTGGGGTTGGTCATTGCTGTTAGAACCTTTTGGCTTTTGGAACTGATTTGCAGTATGAATGTGGCTGGATTTGAGAACTTTGCCTAAGAGAATCCTTGCAATGCTGTAAGTGCAGCTTAATTTATCATTATGGTCAGAGTTTGAAAGACCTGAACTCAGTAAGGACTATGGACTATGAGATTTGGTTTACAAGAGTGAGAAGGAACTTTGTTGGGACCTGTCTAGTCAGACTTGGAGTAATAGAGGTTGATGTTGCCCTGTTTGTTTTAAATTTTGTATTGGATCAATCTGACTTTGCTATGTCCAATGCCATCTTCTACAGTATGAATATTTGTTCTATGCCATTATGTGTTTTTTTCTTTTTTTTTGGTATTTTAGCTCAGTTAATAGAACCTGAATAATGGTGATGTTTGAACATCATTAGAATTAATTTAAAAAAAAAAAACTATGGAGCTTTTAAAGTTTTAAAGACTGAAAGCATTGCATTTTAGATCATAGATAATTATCATTTGATGGGGTCCAGGGGTGGAATGCGGTGGTTTCATTCAAATATATCCCAAAAATTTATTCATTCTGAATATCAATCCCCAGCTCATGGCAATTTGGAATTGGAACCTTGTTGGTAGTGCTGTTTGGGGGCAGGCTAGTGGGTATTATAGCCAGCTTCCCATTTGGCAGACCCTCTGGCTGCTGCTGTTCACCTGATGTTGGCCAGCAGGTGCTGTCCATCCTCTGTTCATCCCATGTTTCCCCCATCATGGAGTTTCCCCTTGAGTCTGAAAATGAAAATAAACCTTTTCCTTTCACAAGCTTCATTTGGCTGGACTCTATAGGGAGCAAGGAGAAGCTACCTACAACAAAGTCAATCCTTGGCTGGCTCTTTTGCCTTCCAGCTTTACCAGGAATGCTTTTTGGTGTGCCGTGAAACCCCTTGTCCAGGCATCTAGACTGGAGGAGCCTAAGAAGAACTGGAAAGAAAACCCATGGAAAAAGTCATGGTCTGCTTTTTAGTTGGTGCACGGAAAGAACCCAAACAAAAGCAGCTTGTGGAGGAATTGGTTTATTTGGCATACGGACTCAAGGGGAGACTCCATCCTGACAGGGAAAATGATGGCATGAGCAGAGGGGTGGACATCACCTCTACCACAGTACTGGAAACAGCAGCAGGAAGGCAAGGGGAAGCTGGTTTATAACCCCTTAAAACCACCCCCAGCAACACAGCTCCATCAAGGTTATAAAATCCAAACTTCCATCGGCTGAGGATAGACTACCCCGAACACATTCATTTATTTGTGGGGGACACTTGTATCAAACCATGATAGTCCACCCCTGACCACCACAAACTAATAATCATACATGATGTAAAGACAATGTGTTTAAATCAACTCTTAATTCCCCACAGGTTTCAACTGAGCCATAATACCAAAAATAAACCCGTAATGGCACAGAACATTCACACTGCAAAACATGAGGCACAGCAAAAACATATTGGACCAATACAAGATTTAAAACAAGCATGGCACCATCAAATCTCTAACTCCAAGTTCAATGATTCTAACCAATAACTAGTCTCTTGGTGATTCATTTCTGCCCCTCCAGCTCGGCTACTCACAGTCCGGGAAAACTTCATCTGGTGCTGGCAGCTCGCCTTGGCACCCATCCATAGTCCTGGAATTCTTTGGGTCTCCATTGCAACCCACAGTTCATCCTCATGGCTCCATCGGGCTCCATGCAGGCAACCTAGCACACCTGCTTCACATGCTGATTGCCATTTTTCAAAAACAAAACTGTGTTGCAAATCCAATGACCCTCTCTTCTTGCATTTGTTATACTCCACAGAACCAGGTGGGCTACCAATTTGTTAATCGAGGGGGAACAAAGCATTCAGGCCCCTTACTTCAAAGGATCTGCATTCTTCCTGTTGTTCCAATGTAGACCAGCTGGCCCAATCTCAATGGCTGTCATCTCTCAAACAATTGCAGGGGAACAGGCAGCAGTTTCGACCCAAAGATCTTTCTTTCTGTGCCATCTCCATCTGCTCACACCAGTCCATCTTTACGTAAAACAACCCTGCACAGTTTCCCAGGACACAGGGAGGCAGAATGCAGCAAGCCTCTCACACAACCTGCTTCTGGCACAGTCCTGACCAAGTTCTTTCTCACCCGGAAGCCAAACCTCACAGTCCATAGTTCTTCATTCAGGTCTTTTAATTCTGACCAGAATGGTTCATCAAGCTGTACTCACAGCACTGAATGGCGCTGTGAAGATTTCAAATCCTTCCACATTCTTCCTATAGATCACTTCCAGAAGACCAAAGCCACAAGATGAGGGTTCTAGCAGCAACAGATGACCCCACATCCTGGTACCAAAACTGTTGCGGTCAGCTTTCTAGTTGCTGCTCAGAAAGAACCCAAACAAAAGCGGCTTGTGGAGGAATGGGTTTATTTTGGCTTAGGGACTTGAGGGGAGACTCCATCCTGGCAGGGGAAATGATGTCATGACCAAAGGGGTGGACATCATCTCTGCCACAGCACTTTAAATAGTGGCAGGAAGGTGTGCCAAATACTAGCAAGGGGAAGCTGGTTTATAACCCCCATAAAACCACCCCCAATAACACAGCTCCATCGAGGTTGTAAAATCCAAACTGCCATCAGCTGTGGATTGATTACCCAGAACACATTCATTTGTTTGTGTGGGACACATGGATCAATCCATGACAGACACCTTGTAGGGCTTCATGATTGGGCCAGAACTACTCTGTGTCTTAGTGGCATCTGAGCATTTGAAAGACATCAAATTGCCCTGTCTAGAAATTCTAATAAGCCCACAGACAACAATGACCTTGTGCAACCCCTTGTCTTCCTTAGTAAACCTGTTTTAATTTCCTTGAAAATGAAACTTCTCTTTTCCAAACACTTGCTCTTTGTTGTCCATGATTTTTATTCTTTGAGTTTGTAATGCAAAGACCCCAGAGCCTCTGGTCAGAGTAGTCTGTGACCACAAGACTTAGTGGATCTCAAGTTGACCTGTCAAAAGAAACATCTTTTGTTGCCTCGGTATAGTTGGGTTAAAAGCAGACTCAGACACAGTTTTTTTCTTTATTTTTAAATTTAATATCATTTTTATTTGTCATACAGTGATGTGTCATTCACACTGGCATTTTGAATGACAATTTGTTTTACTTCATATATATCACCCCTTCCTCTCCTCAGCCACCTCACCCCCAACCTCTCCCCTCTGATAGCTGCTTTCTATTTAAATGCTACATGTCTTTCACCCTCCCCCACCCTCTTTTTGCTCATTCTACACTTGCTCTTGGTTACTATTCTACCCTTATAGATTTTACCTACCTTTGCCTCCCTATGGATATAAATGTATACATATACATATGTATACATGTTTACAGATATTAGACATGAGGATCTGAATATCAGGGAGAACATATGGTTCTGGTCTGACTTTTCATCATGGTAACTACTAAAATTCTTTCCAGGTTTACATATTTTCCTGAAAATTTCCTGCTTTCATGAATTCGTGATGATCATTCCTGGTTTTCCAGTTTTAGATTAGTAACAAAGTACTGGGATTGCACTGCACCTTGGAAATGTCTCAACTAACTGAGAGATAAGAAAATATGTGAGCAGACATTAGATTTTACTGGCCTTTGGAATGTTCACATCTCTGCATGCCTTCCCCATCTGTTACTGCATGCTGTTTCCACTGAACCCTTAACATATTAATTATAGTTATTTAAAACTCCCCATCAGGTGTCCCTGGTAGCTGTGTCATAGCTGAGCTTGGTTCTCCGTCTTGGTTTTCGCACAATGTTTTGTCTGGATATGGGTTGGTGCCTTTCCATTATTATTATTATTTTGTTGGAGACTAAGCATATGATTTCAGTACCAGGAATTGAGATAAATAGGCCACCATGTTAATTTGAGTTACTGCTAGTTTGAATTCAAACATTCCCTATAGCTGGAGAATCTAGATAACTCCAGTGTCCTTATTCTTGCCTCTGCTCTTGACTTTGGATTTTGTTACATACTTACCTACAAAGGGATTCTAAGTCATAAATACAACAAAGCCCTGTCAGGAAGAGTTAAGCATGAAGGGGAAGAGTGTGTGAATAGTTTTATCTGTGGGCCTTATTTATACTTTATGCTTATAGAGCTGCTTCTCCTTACTGTAATGAGACAGGAAACCTAAGGCACATGGTCTGAGAGCACTTCCAGTCCCCCATCTGGAATGAGGCTCTGAGGAACCCTTATACCCTGGAGAGCAGATTGATATGGAGAAGAATTTGCTCCAATTTCACCAGACTAGTGTCTTCTAACACACTTTGTTGGGTTCAAAGAAATCACTGGACACAAATCCCATGGAAGAATTGGACAGTGCAGATTGCGTGACCTGGGAGAGTCTGAATCTAAGCTAGCCTACAGCCAGAAGTCAGGGATTTATTTACTGTCTGCATTCCCACAATTTATGCCTGTCTCTGTGTCTGGACTGTGAGGCAGCCCTTGGCTTTGACTCTGAACTTCATAAAACTCCATACTTTAGTGCCAGTAAGTCCTGAAGCAGGACTTCTCTGGTGACTCCAAGTAACGTCCCTGGTCTTCAGGTTTTGCCTACTATGGATAGGAAGGATGGTTTTAATGTTCTTTTCCTGGTACAACTAAAACTGGAAGTATGTTCCTACCATTTTGAATCCCTATATTCCCCTGAGATGTTTCTGTTGTCTCTCTGGAATTAATAAATGGATTTCTTCATATCTAACACTTTGCCTGTTAAGTGAGAATGTTTGATTTTTTTTTCTGTTTGAGACTAATGCCAAACATTACAGTGCATTGGTTTAAACTACACAAAACACATACTGCATGATGAGACGTATTCTAAATTGTGTTTAAAAGAATCACGCTGGGGCTGGAGAGATGGCTCAGCTATCTTAAGGCACTTGCCTCCAAAGCCTAATGAGCAGGTTTCAGTTAACTAGTACCTACTTGAAGCAGGATACACATAGTAAAGCATGCATCTGGAGTATATTTGAGGTGGCTGGAAACCCTGGTGTGTCCATATTCATTTCTCACTGTCCTCCTCCTTCTCCTCCTCCTCTTCTTCTTCTTCTTCTTCTTCTTCTTCTTCTTCTTCTTCTTCTTCTTCTTCTTCTTCTTCTTCTTCTTCTTCATCTTCTTTTTCTCTGTCTCTCTCTGTCTCTGTCTGTCTCTGTCTTTCTCTCTCACTGCCTGCAAGTAAATCAGTAAAATATTTTAAATAAAAGAATTGGGCCAGGCATGATAGGGCTTGTCTTTAATCCCAACACACTGGAGGCAGAGCTAGGAGGATTGCTGTGAGGTCTAGGCCATCCTGAGACTACATAGTGAACTCCAGCTTAGCCTTGGTGAGGCCATACCTCAGAAAGAAAGAAAGAAAGAAAGAAAGAAAGAAAGAAAGAAAGAAAGAAAGAAAGAAAGAAAGAAAGAAAGAAAGAAAGAAAGAAAGAAAGAAAGAAAGAAAGAAAGAAAGAAAGAAAGGAAGAAAGAAAGAAAGAAAGTAAGAAAGAAAGAGGGGCTGGAGAGATTGCTCAGTGGTTAAGGCACTTGCCTCCAGTGCCTAAGGCCCCCGGTTCAATTCCCTAGGACCCACATAAGCCAGATCCACAAGGTGGTGGCCCTGGTGTGCCCCCCCTCTCTCTGTATCTCTCTGCTTGAAAATGAATAAATAAAATATTTTTAAAAAGAAAGAAAAGAAAAAGAAAAAATATTATCCTGAGATAAAGACTGAAGAAAAATTAGCTTCATACTTACTGATTGTGAAATTGAGAAAGCAGAAAGTGAATTAGCTTCCATTTGCATATGATAATATATTTATTTTTGTCAGGACAGCTCAGAAAAATAATATTGAAGTTTATTGTTGGACATTATTTCACACACACATCAAACAAGATTAGAAAGCCAAGCACTGCATATTTTCCCTCATATGTGGTTCCTAACCATGTTAAACTGGAACATTAAGAAAATCTGTCAATGAATGGATAGTTTGTCAAAAGGAAATGGAATGAATTGTGGGGGGAGGATGGGAGTGTGGGGAGAATGGGAGGGAGGGGGAACTCATGTAGGAAACTAAACTAATAATGAATTGACATGATAAAACGCTTTTATAAAGCAAGCTACTGAGGAAGCTGAGGGCATCACCTGGTATGAGAGGCCATGAACAGAATGAGAGGAAGGCTAAACTCAAGAATACTTGCTCAGGCCTGCATCTCCCTGTCCCAGTTAGTAGCTCCTTCCCAAACTGAGTTGTTGATCAAAAGACAGACAAGATACTCAAAATGTGGAAGACTTCTGTCAAAGCTCTTAAATACCTGCCCCAGGCCTATTGTAAAACCCTATTGATGAAGAAATCACAGAGTGTCATCAAACAACACCAAGAGATCCTGCTAGATCCAGAAGGGTAACCAGCTCCCAGATGGTAGCATGTGTAGCACTGGAAGGTGTTGCATGAGCTGCCAGAGGAAATTGGTCAATGATAATTGGAGAAAGCAGAGACAACTGATATACAATGTATACAGTTGTCACAAGAATGCTGAACACAAGGCTGTGTGGAAGAGACCAGCAAGTCAAGAAATGCTAACTTGTGCAATAGTGGCATTAAACCAAGGAGTGTTATCAATGGCTTATTGATTGGCTAAGAGATCTGCTTAGTGACAAAGAACCCTTAACTGGAACTGAGATCCATGGCATAATCCTATGGGGACCAAAATCCTAGGGGAAATTCCCACTACCAGAGAGCTATAGAGAGACTACACCAATTAGGAGCTAGCCAAAATGTTGTCTTATTTAACCAATATGGATCTCACTCTTCCATGGAGATTCTATTTGTAGTTTTCAGAAGGCATTGAGAGAGCCAGGGACAACCCAATTCCACCAATAAAATGATGGCTGACATCCTGGCAGGCAACAAACCACACCTAGCCTTCACATAGGGCCCAAATGAAACCTATGAGAATGTGTCCAGACAAATAGGAGACAAATCACCACAGCAAGTCTGGAAAGGTCAATGGAGACAGACACCACTGATACCCAACACAACCCAGGGCAAAAATCCAGAGAAACTTAAGATCTCAACAACAAATCAGACTCAAAACTCACCCACCATGACTCAGGCAACTGATTGGAAGAAGGGACAGTAAGAATGTAAGAGCCATGGTGGGGGAGAATATCCAGAGACATTTACCCCCTCAGCAACAATACACAAAGAGGGACAAAAAAACAAAACCAAAAACAAACAAACAAACAAACAAACAAAAAACAAAAGCTATCTACCTCTGGAGCAGTTCATAACCCCCTTATGGACAGATCCAGTATGTGCACCAAGAGGAGGGAAACTGGGAAATCTTCACAAGATTTGCTCATACAATGTATATAATTATTCATAATAAGGATATTTAAAATAAATAAACAACAACTTCATAGACATAAAATGAAAATAAATTCTTTTATTTTTGACTTTTTAACCATCTCATACAAACCAACCACTTATAGACAACTGGGCCCTAGAATGTGGGAATAAGTTTGATTTGTAGTTGTTGTTATATTTAGGGTTTTTTTTTTTCCTTTGGAAATTACAATGAACATGGGCCCAGCAGATATAAGGCAGAATAGGACAGAGAAATCTCTGAAGGCTGGTTTGGTCATCTGTTCAATATCCAAGTTGACTTTTAATAAATGTTTACATAAGCTCAAATACATGAATTAATGGAAAATAAAAAAGGTGTATTTGTTTAAAAAATGGCTGAACCCTAACAATATGTACAAAATAAAAAAAAATGTAAGTGAAAAGTACAAACAAATATTTTCTTTTAAAATACTTTTAAGCAAAAAAGAAGCAGGGCCTTGGAAGTTTGTGTGTTCTCCTTCTCTGTTGCAAATGCTCATTGTAGATTAGTTGTGTTGGTGAAGCGTGTGTGTCATGTGCCAGTGGCATTGCCCACAATGGGCCAGCAGGCCTCTGGACTTGCAGGTGACCACATGTAGACACTGAGATGGAACGTGGAGGGTGACCAGGTCCATAACCCGCTTCTTGCTGTCTAGTCATCCCCATTGTCTTCTGCTTCTTGGTATCAGCAGCCTCTTCTTCATCCTCAGCTGCCCAGCCTCTTCTTCACCTCTGTCCACTTCTTCCTCCTGCTCCTGCTTCCCCTCATTCCCCTTTTTCCTCATTAGCTTGCCCACTCTCTGCCTCCTGCACAACTCCATCCTCTTCCTTAAGATCCTTGGTGAGGATCTCAGAGATGACATGTGATGCAGCAGGTGTTTGACAAAGACAGAGTTCCAGGACTCTCTCCATGGGGGTCGCTGTGGGGTCCTAAAAGACAGAGCAGGAACAATGGAAGGAGGGTTTTTCCTAGCAGCCTGGTAATTTATATTGAATTTTCGTTAACATTTCTTCTAGAAAAATAGACTTTCTCAAACCTCATGAAACTGTGAAACCAAATTGATAAGGGTGGTATTCATTTAGATCATTTTGCTCAAAGCTGGAGTAGGCTATCTTCTCTCCTACTGCCTCACCATGAAGGGATGCGACCTGTGAAGATATGCTGAAAATAATTTGTTTTCTGCAAGTCCCCTTTCTCCTGCTCCTTCTGAAACTATTTAGCTAACTCTCACATTAAACTAGTGATCAAAAATTGAGATAACTTGTCTGGCACATAGCTATTTCTTGTCTCTTTGTCTCAGATAAGAATGTTTTACTTTGTAGGCAATCCATGATAAGGAAATAAACACTCTCTGTTATCAATTTAAAAGAAATGCCAGTAGTCCTTCAGAAACTCTCATGGAGATGCATAGCCATTTTTATTAGTTTGTGTTGAATTTGCTATTGAAAATTGATTTGATCACTCATTTCGTTTTTATATAGTTAATCTTAGAAAGTACTGAAAGTGACATTTAAGAACATAACGATGGTAAATGCAGTGCATTCATTTAGTACAGTTCTGATTAGTAGAGAGTGCCTTTCTAGTAAACTTAAAAATCAAATAATATACTAAAATGTAGTCTTATTTTCAACATTAATTTAGCAATGTTGGGCCACTGTAAAGGACATTTCCATCATCACATAAAATGCGGCTTCAGCTCAGTAACAGAGCACTTGCCCAGCATATATACATACATATATATATATATATATATATATATATATATATATATATATATATATATATATATATATATATATATATATTTCAACTCAGCAGAATTTCAGAATATTCTCCTGTGAATTTCAAGAAGCCCACAAAAATTTACTATCATCAAGATTCTGTTCATGTGATAGTTTCTATTAATTTTCCTAACATCATCATTTGAGAAATTATATTCACTACTTGAATACTTACAAAAATATAAAACTATGTCCAAATTTGTGAAACAAACATCTAATATCAAATAGCTGCAATGAAAGTCAAGTATTATTAACATATCCTCTGTGAATAATCAAATGAAAGGCTACATGTTACTTTTCTGATTTAAATTGGCAATTTTAAAATTGAGTCTATGTTCATTATTAGCTCTCTCTTTAATAAAGGAAAGTTAAGAATAACATTGAAAGAAGAATTTTTCCACCAAAAAATAATGGATGCACTATTATTCCAACTGTGCTATTGAACTCCAACATGAATAGAGTAAAATCTGCTGAACGGTACAAATAAAAAATATTTATATAAATCTTAGAACAGAAAATAACCAAATAATGTTGCATAAATTTAACAAAGATAATTATTTCCAACCACTGTGAAAGTTACTGTTATTAAGAATAAATTCTTTAAAATTGTTTGTTTCATTCAATAACAATGATAAATACCAGAAAGGTATAAGTTGAAGTTGAACAATTTTCTCTCAAAAATTATATAAGTATCTCTATAAATAAATTATATGTAAGCAAACATAAATGAAAAAAGTATTCAAGTACATGAAAGGAAAAACTCTTTTGTAAAGTAATATTAGAACCAGAGCTTAGAAAATTGAATTGAAAGTAATATGAATAAATGGGAATTGTGTAACAAGGGTAATTGAATTCAAGACAACAGGAAATTAAAAAAAACAATTTTAATTGGCCATAAAATGACAAGTGCTTCTTTGAAACGATGTGACTTTGATTTGAAATTGTGGAAATGTGAGCCTTAATGACCAAATGAAGAGAAAGCTAATATGAATGTTGGCGTGCTAGCATAAGTGAATCAAACAATATGCACTGGGATGAAGGCACACAGCTTCATCAGGAAGGTTTACCAAACGTGAGTAAGCGTCAAGAATGTTGCAGGGAAATCCATGATCAAATAGCATCAATGGAGGGCAGTGGCAATGATGATGCTGTGGCAGCTACCTTCCTGTTGCTGGCAAAAAGGACTTGACCAACAGCCACTGATGGAGGAAAGGGTTCATTTGTGACTTACAGTTTCAAGGTGAAGCTTCATGGTGTTCAAGGGAAAGCATAACATGAACAGAGGCTGGACATCACCACTGTCACAGCTGGTTGCAAACAGTGGCAAGGGATTGTGCTGAATTCTAGAAAGGGGGAGGTGGCTATAACACCCCAAATTGCCACCAACTGGTGATCAAACATTCAGAACACATGATTTTTATCAGGGACACCTAATTTAAATGACAACAGATACTATCACTATAAGAACTTAATGACAACAAACTAGAATATAATACTGTTACAGACATAATCACCTGTCTATGCTGCCCAGATAGGGATCTGATCACAGACTAAATCATGATTGTACCAAAATCTAATTAGTGTACCAATGAGTTCATTGGGGTTGTTTACAAAGTAAGGGTATTGTATCTAATTTCTCTGATGGGGAGGCCAGCAAGGAAGAGTTACTGGTATCCTAGGTGTTGGGCCTGAGATCCTCTCTTCCTCCGTCTACTAGGGATTGTCCTTAACTCTCTGATCATCTCTGATATACTCCAAAGTTGCCATGGACACTGGGCCAAAGTTTTCCTATTTTAAGATAGCATCATACTATGCATGAAGAAAAGCATGCCATGCAATCAAAACTATTTACAATATAGTAAAAAAGTACCTCAAGCACATTGTTAAATAAGAAATGAGCTTGAGACAAAAAAGCAAAAACACATACACACAAAAGGGCTTGTATCTAAAACTATTTGTGTTGTATAATTTGTGTGAGAAAAATGTGAATATATATGTATGTGTGTATATATATATGATAGATAGATAGAAAGATATATTTTTGAAACAAAGAAAATAATGATCACAGAAAGCAATGTTTCAGTTTCAGGATTCTATTGCATTTGTGTGCATATCTTTTGTGTATGCATGAATGTGAGCAGGTGCATCTTTATCGATATGCGTTTGTAGTCCTTACATTGAAGTTAGATGTTTTGTTCAGGCACATTTCAGTAGTCTCTCACTTAAACTAGACCTCGCTTGTTCTGGTGGTTTATCTTTCCAGCTTCTGGATTTACAGACAGGCCACCACAACAACTCAACATTGAGAAGGGTCAGGAGTCTCCAATCTCTTCCTGCCTGCATGTGTTGCTTTTCGTCTACTCAGCCATCTGCCCAGCCCATGTTTCAGGATTATTTAGAAATATAGAACCATTCATGCAACTATTGCTCTGCGAATCAAGCAGTTTTGTTGATATGGATTTGTTTCTACTTACAAATCATCTACTTTTCTTTAATAAGAACAATTTAATGAGTGGTGATGATGGGTGATCAACCTGTATCTCCAAAAATATAATGAAATCAAAGCAAGGATAAGCAAAGCATGTAGTGGAATGAGAGTGAAAGGAAGAAAGAAGAAAGGGAGGGAGAGATTGCTACAAAAATATGAATTTAACTTTAAAATAAGAAGAAAAATGAAACTTATACACTTTCCCTTAGAATTGGGGTTGCCAGAATTTTCAGGGAAGGTAGGCAAAGTGATATATTTTATCAGGTGAAGCATGTGTTTGCCTTTTGAATCAAACAAATTATTTCATCTTTCTGAGGTACAAGTCTTGTTTTCTCATTTCAAGAATGAAATCAACACATATCTGATCCTAGAAATAAAATACATATGCAAGCAATAAAATGAGTATTTGTTGCCATTTGCAATACTATTTATGGTGATATTAAAATGTGTTTTCAAGGATGACCATGTAACAAAAGATGATGAGTCATTATTTAGCATGAAGTCCTTAATTCTACACATAATGGGTATGGTTTCAATAGGCTTCCAATCTCAGCAATGGGGAGGTAGAGAAAAGAGTATCACAAGTTCAAGGTCATCCTCAGCTAGATAACAAGTTTGATCCCAGCTTGGGATAAATGAGGCAAATTCTATAAATAAACATACAAATAAAAATATTTAAATTTATTGCTATTTCCCCTTTAATATTTCTTTTCTTTCTTCTTTTTTATTATAACTCTATTACCCATAATTGGATACACTGTATGAGCAAATAATGAGTTGGTATCCCCATTTCCCCAATTTCCCTCTTCCCTGTGCCCAATCAGCTGGATATCCTCTTCTGTGGGTAGTCTGGATCAGTCCATGGGGTAGCGGGTTATGGATAGGCTAGGAGTCAACCCGGTTCCACCACCCTTTGTAGGTTGTTGCTGAGGGGGGCAATGTCTAATGTCTAATTCCTCAATTTTGCTTTTTATTTATTTTATTATTTATTCATTTATTTTATTATTTATTTATTTATTTATTTATTTATTTATTTATTTATTTATTTATTGCAAGTGTACTGGGTGTCTTCCTTAGTCACTCCACCTCATTTCTGAAAATAGGTCTCTTGCTGAACCTACAGCCTACATATTTGGCTCAACTAGTGAACCAGTGGGAGCCCCCCAGGAATCCTACGCCTTTGTCTCCCCAGTTGTGCTGTGTCAGACATTTTACGTGGGTGCTGTGATCCTCATGCGTGGGCAGCAAGGACTTTTCTCATGGAGCCATTTCCCTTTCCCTTTAACTCTGAATGTCCAGATTCTAAGGAATCAATAAGATACATCAGCAGCAACAGTTTCTGGTTTTCAAGGTTTTAAAAATAGTAAGACAATTGTTGCACACCATCAAGTTAAGATGCTGTTAATACATTCGTAAATAATCTGAGTACCTGCTAGTTAGATTTAAAATGCAGGGCAAAGGGTGAGTGCTAAGTGAGATCATCCTGTCCTCCTGCCAAATACGGCGTGTCATTTTGATTTACATGAAAATTTTGAAGTAGCCAAGTTAGTGAAAACTGGAAGAATATTTCAGTGGCGACCAGGGTGATAGTGAAGCAGTCAGTTTTATGGGACTCGATTTTCAGGTTTGTGAGATGCAAACCTGATAATGGCTGGTAGTTCTACGATATTAATAAGCAGCATGGATTTGCATCTCTAAATTGCACCCTGATGGATGAGTGACACGTACAATTGATGCTTTGTGGACTTTACCACAGTGGATAATAATTTAAAGAGAGACTTGATATGACTTAACCTGTAAGTATAAACCTAATAGTTAAATGTAGGATATTCTGTTCACTTTTTTATGGATTCATATTATGATTCAATATTTATTAAAATTAACTTTTTTGTAGCCAATTTAAATTGGAAGGGAATCTACAGATTGAAACTTCTCCTTGGTATATTTAAGGAAAATACAGATACAATGGGTTTAAGAAAAGAATACTAGGTATTCAGTCTTACCACACGGTCCAGATTTTTCCCTAGTGCACCTAGAAATATATTCATTGATATATATTACTTTTCTAGACATGCATAAACTAGTGATTACTTTTCAAATCACTGAAAAATCCAAAAGAGGAAATCATTCAGTTCTCAATATCAGTAAATCTGTACATCTGTTTGTTTTGAGTCCAGCTCTGCATTCCTTTCTCCCCCGTGAGAGCAAAGCCTGCAGACTGCACTTCAGCAGCCGTGGAGGGAATGAAAGATGAAGCAAGATGAAGTTGTTGACATGGATGTCTCTTTCCCTTCTCTCTTGGAATCTTTCCACCTGCTGCTGACTCCAGTGAAATGAAACCCTCACTTCCCGGCTTCACTGATCTCTTAAAGAATAGAAGTAGCAGAAAACTGGAAAACAGCAATGAGTTTCTCAGCCCCTGTATTACAACCTGGATTTATCATTGTGGGACACTGAAACCAACAGTGATTTCCCTCCTTGATTTATCGGCAGAGGATTCAATGTACCTATGCCATGAAAAAAAGGAGTAAAAATGACCAGTCTCATACATTTTGGTACATCCTTGAAAAGCTTCTCTTCATAATTAGAGATATATATGTGTCTCTTGTCCTTTCACTGGGTGTGAAAAGAAACCTCCAAACCAGTACTCCTCAAGAGGCTACATTTCACTGCCATTCACTCTCTTGCTTTCTTCACTTTCAAATGAAATATATCCAAGGAGGAAGTAATTTACCTTCAAATATGTTTGGATACACACAAAATAAGATTGCCAAGACATTCTTGGATGTCCCCTTTGGAATAAAAATTTGGATTTGAAATTTGTGTTTTTCGCTCCATGTACCTGTAATTAGAGTATCTGCCAGCAGATAAATGTCCAGGTCTGTAGATGAGTGAGTCTCCTGGCAAATACACGAATAGAGGAGGATCAAGCCAAATGTTCAAAATGCCTATGTGTTTGCTGCTTCAAAGGTACTTTGCTGCTTCAAGTATTTGTACATTATAATATATAATTGTTCACAGTCAAGAATTTGATTTAAGCTGAAAATTCACAACAACATGCATTGTTTGTAAGCATGTATTAACTATTTTTGATATCTTTAATATCAATAATTAGATACATTATATGAGAAAGTTTTAGTAGTACCCAAGTACCCACATTTCCCTCCGTCCTGTACTCAACCCCGCTGGGGCCCCTCCTCGGTAGCCATACTGGAGCAGTCCATGGGGTAGAGGATTGTGATTAGCTCAAAAGGTAACCTTATCACTCCCCCCTTTGTGTGTTGTTGCTGAGGGAGGGCAATATCTCTGGATATTCTCCCCCACCTTGGTACTTAAAATCCTTCTGTCCCCACTATGCTTGGTTCCCTGTGTCATGGTGGCTACTAGGAAATATTGATTTATTATTTTGACATGTTTATAATTCATTCTATCTTTCTTTACTTTTTTTTTAAGATCTCACTCTAGTGCTGGCTCACCTAGAATTCACTATATATTCTAAGGATGGCCTCCAACTCATGGTAATTCTCCTACCTCTGTCTCCTGAGTGCTGGGATTAAAGATGTATACCACCATGACCAGCTCTAATTCTACCAGTTTTCTAAAGTTTGCTGTAATTTCTTTTTCTTTCAGGATATTTTAGTGTCCTTGATCTTTATAGGGGACACTTGTAATGTGGACACACAGGCTTCACTTTCATAGCACAAGGGATTATATAAATTCATAAATTCATGATAGTGGAAGAAAAATTACAGAACTGTCTGAACTAACAGTGTGAGTATGGATCTACTTACATCAGAGGTCTTATTTGGCATAATTTCTTGGTTAGGGACATAAAGCTCTTTTCTCTCCAATAACTTCACTCATGAAATGTGGATAACTGTTCTGCTTGGCAACATTTTTGTAAAAAAAAAAAAAACAATGCCAGTAAATGTCCACTGACCTCATAAAAAAACAATCAGCAAAAATGTAAGTACCAGTACAATACAGAAGACTCAGAGATTTATTCTCCATGGCCTTCTAGGTATTACTGCAGTGCTATCCGTGTTTCCTTTTTAGAAGAAGTAACCACTTATCCTGCAGCTATCATTATAAGTTTCTCATAGCTGCAGTGCTATCTTTAGTGACTGGAATCAAATCTCAGAAAAACTAAATTTGTATTAGAGGTGGAACTTGTTTAATCCTCTGTCGCATCTAAACCTTGGGGACTCTCTTCCAATGTACACATTGGACCTATCTAGGTATTTCTTAGTAAATGAGTCATTAGTTATTGAGCCTAAACATCATAACATACCAAATGTTAAAAGTTGCATATAAAATTATTAAATATATCACAGATAAAAGTCAAGCTGAAAGGACAGTTCTTAACTATTCCATCTATGTCAATGAAGAAATAAGCCAAGGGAGATTTTTCTTACAAGAACACAGTCAAGCACAGCACACTGCTCTAGCAAAAAGGCTATGGCTGTTTGTGGGGACAAGCTGTTTCTCAATATTTGGTCATCTATAGCTTAAAATTCATAATGGTGATCATATATTCAGAAAAATATACATTTCCATCCAAACTCATGACATTTTTTCAATTTTGTTTAAATTCTAGTATTGTAAACCATTGCTCTTATCAATATGTACATGTTTGCATATGTATGATAAATACATATAGTGTTATTTATAATATTATAAATATAATATCATAATATTATTCTTATTTATAATATTATTTAGCAACCAATTAACTTCACATATCCATAGAAAGATGATTTTTGGCAAATTTGAGTTATTTAAATCCAATGATTAGTTTTTTCTGCAGGAATTTTGACTAGATTTTTGAGTCTTCCTGCATATTCTAGGCTGGACTTGACCTCCAAGTAATCCTCCATCACCCCTACAGTGATAGATCTACTGGGGTGTTACGTATCTATTTTCCTTCCCTCACAATTGAATAGTATTTTCATGTAGGCTGAATGCTAGTTTATTATAATGACATACAGAACACTCAGTTTTAGAATATATAAAGAATACATAATAACTGAATCTTAATATTCTATTTGAGCATAACAATATGAAAAATGTCAAGAAGATTTATATAACTTGTGAAATCAAAGATGATAAGCTGTGAAATCTTCACTGCAAAATTAAGGCAGTAGGAAACTTGAAGGATCTTGTGACCCCAAGGAAGAGATTTTAATAATCTATGAGCTCTAT
>PVHP010018235.1:0-33457 GCA_004024765.1 Zapus hudsonius | reverse complement strand
TTTAGCTTTACCTAGACACCCTGCATTTCTGTGCAAAATCTAGTAATCAGAGAAAATTCAATAGACAACATGGGCCAGAGAAAACCGAGGGTTTAACTATGCAGCTTTCTGTGGATTTGCATTGCATATTTATGCAAATTTGTCATTATTCATCAGACAGTAGGAGTTTATAGAAGTCAGGTTCTTGGCTCATATTTGGACAGGAAGCCCCCAAGCCTCAGGGGCAGAACTACATACAAGTTTAGAATTCAAATTTAGAGTCAGCAAGTTTGAAGTTGACTCCTAACTCCTGACTCTGCCACTCTAGTGATGTGACTAATTAACCTTTAGTACATTGACTTAAGTCTGTGAAGAGAGGGTAATAGTATCTAAGTAAAGTTGCTATGAAGGATAACAATCTTATGCTCATGAAGTATTTGATATATAACAAAAACTCTCAGCATTAATTATTTATTAAACCCCAATTATTTCTGGGTATATATTTACTTATTTACAAAATAAACCTTAGACTGTATGTTTCTCAGTTTTCCATAAAGAGAACAAATAACTAAGCTAAGTAACTTATAAAATAAAAGATTTGGTTTTGCTCACAGTTTCAGAAGTTCCAGTTCAGATGTTCCAGGTAAATTGGTTCCATTCTATTTGAGTCTGTGACAAATGAGCAAATATCATAGGATGTACTTCAAGGCAAAGCTGATCACCGAATGTCCAGGAAAGAGAGAGAGAGAGAGAGAGAGAGAGAGAGAGAGAGAGAGAGAGAGAGAGAGAGAGAGAGAGAGATTCCCTTCAAAGTACACTCTCACTGGGCATCTTATCAGAGATTACGCCACTTCCCAATAGCACCAAGGGGGGCTGAGGACCAAGTCTTTAACACATGGCCTTTGGAGAACATTCTAGTTTTTAGTTATTTCAGACTTCTTACATATAACATTAAATACATCACCTATTTTGATTTCATCTCAAGAAAGGACGTAATTATATGTTCTTTAGAATATGTTTGTTTAATCAAGCAATGCTTTACATCTTTGAGCTGCATGACCTTGTATATGACCATTAGTTTGTATGCCATTCAAATTTTTTCAACTTCTGCTATAGTATTACACTAGAAAAAAAATCAGAACTTCCAAGATCTGGGAAAAATAACTGTTAAAATTATTTTAAATATTAATAAAGCAACAGGAAAAGCAAGTACCTCCCTCAAGGTCCTCAAGTCCTGATGAAATTTACATTCATCCACTAAGGCTTTCCTAAAGACTCTGTCCTAAAATTGCCAAAGGGAAAAAAACGTGATGATTATAATCTGAACATTGGGTCAGAACAAAAGAAAATGTGAGATAGTGCATCCAAGCACTTTTAATGAGGATAGTGGATGAAAATTTTGCTGAGTATGAAAACTTCAGACATTTTTAGATACTGTCACAGTCTGGTTCAATATAATCATGCCATTCAATTGGATCGTATAAATATAATTGAGAATTTCATCTTTTGTCTATATAAGAAGAGTTCGTTCTGTTTCTAATAAGCCACTGATAAGAATTTTCTCATCTTCAAATAAAATATAAATGAAAATATAATTTCATTTGCATACAAATTAAATTATATCCAGTACAATTGTAATATGTAGTAATTGTAATATGTAGTACAATTGAAATGGAGGGGGAATGTAAGATATGTCAAGAGCTTTGGAAGGAGAATTTTGAGGAGGGACTATTTGGAATTAAATGCTCCTAACCAGTTCTAGTTGTTTTGCCTACAGGATTGAGGTAGTTTATGGCCTCAGCGCCCTGCAAGTCTGTGAGGGAGGTGTTATCAGAGGAGCTGCGGCTTTTAGTCCACATCTTTCCAGAAGTGTACCTGAAAATGATTTCAGCATCACGAGTAAGGTGTGTGTAAGTTCTGAGCCCCAGGGAAGAATCCCCGGTGAACCTCCAAGATAGGACTAGGTTTCCAGGTGCTGACGTGAGAGATCTTTCAGAAACATAGAGACAGGGACTTTCTTCATTGCTTGCAGAAAATAATTCAAATGGCCAATCTCATGCTGATCTCATAATTTAAATCTCTAATTTCCTCCAAAGGACCAGGTGTTAAAGACTTGGTCACCAAACAGGAGATATTTCTGAGATGATGAAGCCAGCTGTTTTAAAAAGGGAAGGTTAAGATGAATATATAACATCATAACACAAAAATGCTCCTGGGGGAGAGATTTTTCTCCTAAATGTCCATTTTAAAAGTTACCATATCTGGGCTGGGGAGAGGACTCAGAGGTTAAAGGCACCTGCTTGCAAAGCCTGCCGGCCTGAGTCCAGTTCCGCAGTTCCCTCGTAAAGGCTGATGACACACTGGTGCATCAATTTGGTGTTCATTTGCAATGGCAAGAGGCCCTGGCATACCCATGCTTACTTCCTCTGACTGTCTCTCTCTTAAATAAATAATCGTTGTTTAAGGTTACTGTGGTAGTTTGAATGAGTTGTCCCCATCAACTCATGTGTTCTGAATGCTTGGTTTCCAGACAATGGCAGCCTGGGAGGTGCAGCCTTGCTGGAGGAGGTGTGTTCTTGAAGACAGGCTGAGGGGGGGTGATAGCCAGCTCCCCTTTGCCAGAGCTTGACTCACTCTTTTGTTGCTGCTTGCCACCATATGCCTCTGAGGCTATGTCCAGCCTCAACACCTGCCATGCTTTTCCCTGCCCTCATGGAGTTCCCCTTGAGACTGTCAGCCAAATTAAGTGCTTTCCTCCCATCAGCTGCTTTTGTTTATTTGCTTTGTCCCAGCAACAAAAAGGTAACCAAACCAGTTGTCATACGCAGTTTTTTTTCCAAAGGGTATCTTTCCAGTATGAGTTTTCTGATATCGTTTAAGCTAAAAAGAATAGTATATTTATATACTATTTATATTTACATATTTACTTATATATTATTTATATATTTATATTTATATAAAAAATGTAGCTTTACCACATTCTTTACATCTATATGGCTTGACAAATGACAAAATGACAAATTAGTAAAAATGTTAGCAACCCATGACAAAGGCTTAGTAGCCTTCAACATTTGAAACAACCTTTTTAAGCAATGAGGGGGAAAAAAGGCAATTTTCCACATAGGTGGATGGTTTCTACCTCTTTGCTCAATATTCATTTCTCTCCATTGCCTACTGTCTGGCACACTGCAAACACTCAATACAAATCAGCTCAATGAATTACTGAATTCAACAAAGTACTGGAGACAAATCACACTAGAAGACAGAGAAATAATTTGGAGAAACAAATACAGAAGAAGAAAGATGCTAATTCATAAATAAGTAAGACTGTCTAACCTTAGTAGTCATCAAATAAGAAATGCAAATTAGCAGGAAGTAAGCCAACACTGTCTGCTTCTCAAACAAGTCAATGCTGACAATTAACACTGTTGAAGAGAATGGCGGAATACTTGATAAAATTATAAACTACTTTTTGAGGATTAGTTATGTATATCAACAATTATTCAACACATTTCTTTGGATTTCAGTATATTTCAACATAATGATTAGAGCTATTCAAGAAATGATAAAGTTCTATATTGTCTTATTATTTTGTTGAAAATTGGACTTTATGTACCACAATACAGAGTTTAATTGATTGCAAAGCATGCAGAACATGAAATAATATGCAGTCATTAAAATTGTGTTTTAGGGATCTTTTATTGACACAAGAATATTATTATAAGATAATGTGAAAACAGCATGTTAAAAATTTTATGCCTGTCTGCTGTTTTCATAGGTGTTATGTCATACAGTTATATTTGTGAATTCATTTTGTGAACCAAAGATCCAGGACTGTAAGAGACCAATATATCCAATTTTGCCCTAATCATTTTTTAAAATAGATTATATGCTTCATAAAGAAAGAAAGTTGAAAATTCTGGGTTAGAATGAATGATCATATATATATATACATATTTATATATACATATATATTTATATATATACATATATATATTTATATATATATATATACTTATATATATAATATTTGTTTTTTAGTTTAATATTCAGATGTATTTGTAAAAACCACCTTGCAATGAAATTGCATTATCTTTCTAGTCTGAAAGCAAAACAAAACAAGTTTCTCCAGGTTGTTTGAATACTGTGCAGAAGGCTGCAAGGTTCCCTAGGGAAGAAGTGAGCCTCAGAGTCGAGAGCAGTCTCCTGATGGGAGATGGAATGGGGCCAGCTTCCCTGGAGTTATGCTGGGAGAGAGCCTAGCTGATGAGGAGCAGGTGCAGCAGGGTGGAAAGACACCCAGCAGGGTGCAGGTTCTCTCTGCTGCATAGGTCCAGATTCCCAGGCTCCTCAAGTCTCCTCTAAGGCTTAGGGAACAAACAGACTGAAAGGAGTTTGGGTGCCATGAAAATCTGCTCTCCTCTCAGCAGCCTACTTAAAACAGCTTAATTTGTCACTTAGGTTTTCACGTGTAGAAGCCTAAGAGCCTTCGTAATAAAATCATCAGACTTGTGTCCCTCAGAGAAAGGAGCAGGAGACTGAGACCCAGGGACATGCAGGGAAGATGGCCACGTGAGGATTTGGAAGAAGTAGTGATCTTGCCTCCACGTAAGGAAAACTAGGGCCACAGAAAGCTTGAAGGGTGAGCTCTCAGAGGGAGCACAGCCCTGCTGCCATCTTGATTTTAGACTTCTGGTCTCCAGTGCTATGAGCATGTAACTTGTTTGAAGTGCCTGGGTTGTGGTAATTCATCTTTGCAGACCCAGGAAAGTGATCCACCTGGGTGAGATGTTGGGGTGGGGGAAGGGCAGGGGAGGGAAGGCTCTCCCATCCCTTTTAGTGTGGTGATGCACTTATCACCTCAGCAATCCTTTGAAGGGACAGCTTATCCAGGACTCAGTCTCCACCCTCTTCTCCAGTGGTTGTGTCACTCTGTGAATATTGTCTTCATAGGTTATGAGCCACTTACTGAGAGCTGCTGCCTTTGGTGATTCAATAGAAAAGGAGGATAATAGATGAATGAGTTCAGATGATACCCACTAGAGGCATTTAAACTAGCCACTGGTTGATGAGAATGAACTCATTTTTTTTAAAGTGAAAGGAACACTTGTTTTCCTGTGAATTTTGATTAAGTGTTTCTACATGGCCTCTGGGGAGTTATAGCAGAGGGGCACTTTGAGATATTTTGTCTCTCTGGGCTGTAGCATGTAAACTTGAGATCATCTCTTTTAAAGGTCCCTGAAAGACGTAGCAGCTGAAGAGAGAGAGAGAGAGAGAGAGAGAGAGAGAGAGAGAGAGAGAGTGTGTGAGAGAGAGAGAGACCCTTCAGCTATGCTAAAAAATAATTTCCATGCAGTTCTTAATCATTTAGAGTGAAGGACAACTATGTACCCATGTTCACTTCTCTGGGGTGACTTCAATACTTCTCACAGGTCGGTTCTGCACTGGACAATTTGACTCAGGGAATATGAGGTTTCTGAAAATTGAGGTGTCCATCTTTAAGGTTTATCATCTAAAAAATCTTATTGGTGCACAGTTCATGGCCTCTCAGAGAACAGCATGATGCCAACTGGATCCTGGTGCCAGCAGCTTATTTATGGCTCTGCTGTAAGCTTAAGCATAACACAGGGCCATAGCCGATGCTGATTTAGTTATTAGACATAGACGCAAAGGGTTAGGAGCTGCTAGGGCATCATTCATTGACAATACTGTGCAGCGTGCTATGCACAACGCGGCATGCTGTGCAGATACAGCAAGAGTACCTTTATAAATAATACTGGCAACATTAGCAGTGCCAGGCAGAGAGGATATATTGGCAGCAAGTTGATGTGTTAGGCCCCTGGGTTTGCTTAATTGCATAGACTGATTTGCCCTAGAAAACGAAGAGAATTGCCTTAGCTGGATGTAGGCTTACAGTCCATGTGCCTGTCTCTCTCCTTTCCAGACACTTTCCGGTCTTAAGACAGATCCTTCTAATAATGATGCAATTTGCCTTGCTCCCGCTGAATTTTATCTTCCTACAAGATACAGTGTTGTTCTAATTTTGCCGATGGGAATGGAATGTATGTTTCTCTGACTGTAATTATCTTCTACCAGCAACAGAAATGGATTTTCAGCCTGTCCAGAGATGTCAATGTCTGCTTCTTTTCAAGTTGCTTCTATACAGAGGAAGTATGAGTCTAAGCTCATTGTTCAATTCATGCACATGGTCATTGCTCATGCACTCAGGCCACAGTCCTGAGTGAGGAAATGAGAGAGAAGATTATTTAAAGGGAATTTCTCCATGAAATATGATCATGCAGCACATATTTGAAGGATAAAAGATAAAGTTTCCATAGGATTTTCCAGGTCAAGGTTCTCCGAACCATACCATGTGACAGTATGATAAACAGAATAATTGTTCCTAAAGGTGTCACATTTTAATATTGGAGGCCTGAGATATGTTAAAGGCACTTTGCAGGTGTTGAGTTAAAGAACTGGAGATGGAGAAGTTGTTCTGGATCACCCAGGAGAACCCAGTGTAACTGCATGGGTCATTGTAAGGAGAAGAGGTTGGAAAGTTAGTATCAGAGCAGTGCAGCATACAAGAGATTTCACTAGACACTCTTGTCTTTAAAGATGGAAGGTCCCACAATCCAAGGAACAAGGGAAGCCTCTGGAAGCTGGAGAAGGCAAGCTCAGAGGTTCCTAGAGCACAGGAACCTTGGTCCACACCTTGATATGTAATAGGAGCCCAATAAGCTACTGTTAGACTTCTGACCTCTTGAACTAATCACATTTATGAAGCTAAGGGACCAAGTTTGGAAAATTGTGACAGTAACAACTGGAAACTAATACAGATGATAATAGATCATTTTTACCAACATTGAGTATCATTCCTCAGGTTGCTGTCTACCTTTTTTATTGACAGTCTTATTGACAATAATGTATTTTGATCATAAATCCCTTCCATTATTTTCTTCTACCTCTTTTTTGAGACATTGTCTCTCACTGGCCTGAAACTTTCAAAGCAGGAGAGACTGGCTGGCCAGTAAGCCCCAAAGATTCTCTGTCTTGCCTCCTCAGTGCTGGGACTACAGGCATGTCCCACCATGCTTTGCATTTTACATGGGTTCTTGGGATACAAACTCAAGTCTTCATGCTTGTGAGGCAACTCTGTACCTACTGAGCCATCTCCCAGCCCCAGACTATACTTTGTCTAGTCAAAAGCAGTGGATAATGTACAGATAATGAACCAAATAACTATTCATTGTGCCCAGTACTGCAGAGGCAATGAAATCAGGGTAAATGATAGACATCAAGTGAGGAAACACAGTCATCGGTTTGCTGGCTCTGAGAGGAGGAGGTGGTGATATCTGAACTGAGACCTCAAGAGTAGAAAGGGGGAAACCTAAAAGTTCCAGTAGAAAATGTCTCCAGCTTAGACACATTCATATTTCTAAACCAAAATAAATGTATCCGATCCGATGTACCTGATCTCTCAATCTCTCTCTCTCTCTCTTCACAGTTTATTGATGGAATAGTTGCATTTCATAAAACTTCCTATTAGCCCTTCAGTTCTCTCTCTCTCTCTCTCTCTCTCTCTCTCTCTCTCTCTCTCTCTCTCTCTCTCTCTCTCTCTCTCTCTCTCTCTGTCTTTCAGAAACAGGATCTCACACTAACCTAAGCTGACCTGGAACTTAATCTGTAGCTCAAGCCTGCTTTGAACTCAGTGATACTCCTACCTCCATCTCTCAAGGACTGAGTTTATAGCCGTAAGCCACCACATCAGGCTCAGTTCTCTCTTTAATGGTCAAAGGTTTCAACACTGGTTGGTTCCAGTACAAGGAACACAGATCTCTCTTGTCTCTTGTTCTCACACTTTTATCACATTTGCTCAGTTATATTAATTTTTCTTCAATGTTGTTCCTTCCCTCTTTGAAATCATTTGGGAACCAAGATCTGTTTTGAACATCATAGAGTCTTTCTCAAGCCCACTGGAAATGGAGTCTGCAAGTGGAGAGACCACAAGATCAACAAACTTCCTAAGGCTCCCTTCTCAGTGACTTCATCTCATGAATGGCTTGTTCTGGGTCTTTCATGATGTTTTATGAAATTAGTTATTTTAGTAACCTTTGGATTTTTTTTTTTGTTGTTTACCTAAGAGAGAAAAGGGAAGCACTGAGCTTGGGAGGATTGACTGTTGCTAGGCATCACGCTGATATACAGGATTTAAAAATAAACAATCACTTTAATCTTTAACTGCAATCCAAAGACGTGGATTAGATATTTGGTTACTGGTATTCACCAAACAATTTTTTTAATAAGAAAATTTGTGTGTATTTGAATTAGGAATGTTCTTCCAATTGTGTCAATTTAACATAGTTATTTCTCCCATGAAGAGGCTTATCACTGCTTTTATAATTTTCAGGTTGTTGGTTGCAAGAGTGTAACATGGTCTCTTGAAAGATAAAAATCATATTTATGCCATTTAAATTTCAGTAGAGTAGATCAGATTGTTTTCCGAGAGAGCTTTGTGGTATGGGTGGAAATGGAGTAAATATTATCTCATTCCTCAGGATGCCTTCAGGTTGTCCTCACCCTTCATGAAGCCTTCATGTCCAGAACTGTCTGATCATCTGAGCTTGTTTCAGACAGCCACCAACCCTTTCCTCAAAGCCACTCCCTTTTTTAATCATGGTTACTCTGAATAGATTCTCTCTTGAGCTCTGTGGAGCCTTAGTAATCTCTATGGTAGCATTGTGTATTGATTTTTAAATCTCTAGTCATAAATGGTTATAATAAATGAGGTAAACCCAACTCTGCTGAGAGGAACAGTAACCTGGTTTATGTTACTTTGTGGAATTAGAAACAGAGGCCCAGGACACAAGGCAGGATTGCTGGGTGATTTGAGAGCTTATCTTCCTTCCAGAGCCCTATTTCTTATTATGAATCTGCCATACATAAACTGTGTGACCCTATAAAAATAATTTATCTTCATCTTCAAAAAGGGAGCATAATCGTATCTACCTCATCGTTGTTAAGGTGATTAGGTGTAGCATTTGGACAGTTCTTAGAAAAATGCCTGGTACAGTATTATATCATATGTGGTTTTGATACAGTAACATACAGAGATGCACACAAGAATGATCTTTGATCATACTTTGGAGATGTCTCATTGTTTTCTTCTTCTTAAAACTATACCTACGATAAGAGCTATTTAATTGTTTCTAAAAGGCAGTCCTCATTAATAAATTTCTTCTTGGTTTCGACATATACAGTAAGTCAGTCTTTGCTTGTTCAGTTCCAATCTACAAGAATTTCAGTTACCAATGGTCCAACATCATGCTTCAAGTTACCATCTCCACAGTATATTAATGGATTAATTGCATTTTGTACAACTTCCTATTTCCACACTCCCAGTGCAGATATCAGATGTGCATGTAAAACACTGACCAATCTGGGCGCTTGTTTTAAAAATCGTAGTAATTGATCACTGCCTTCTGTTTTCAACTCGCACACAGAAAGCAAGATGTGTAGCTATATTTCTTCCTAGGCTTCCATTGAGAGATCCGTTGGATATTGTATCCAAATGAATAATCACCAGATGAAACTGATTAGCAGAGATGAAAACATAATGAAGAAATGAAAGCACACAAATGGCTCTGGGCTGGGAAGATGGCTGACTAGCAGACACGCTGTGTCCCTCAGGAAACAAGGGTCAGGGTTTTCAGCAGGGATCCAGGTCATGGACACAAGCTGCGGCCACGCTCTAAGCTCCAGACACCTCCCATCCCAGCATCATCACGACTGGAAGTTGCCATTGAGGACCAGCTCTCGCCGGAGGCAGTGAGTCCTCAGAAGCCGGCAAGCCCTGCCTGAGCGGCTTCAGCCTGCCAGCCGCCTGAGACTTTACTTCGACCTCAGATGGCTTCCCTTGGGTTTCTTCCCCGACCCTCCGGGCCTCTGTCTTTCCCATCCCTCCCAGGCCCTTACGTGTCTTTTCAATTTTTTTTTCCTTTCATTTTATTTTATTAATCATTATTATTTATTTTTCTTTCCATCGCAGAATATATGTAGCCCCTCCCCCCAATGTGTCTGCCCTGCCCCCTGGCCCCCCTTGCTAATCTGTTTCCTTATTTACTTGTTTTTATTTTATTTTCTTTCTCTTTCACCTGAGAACTGGGATGAAGGCTCCCACATAGCCCCTCCCCCTGGCTTCTGGCCTCCCGCCCCACCCCACCCCTCTTGCTAGTATGTTCCTTGTTTACTTGGTTTTTTTTCTTTTCTTTCTATTTGGCTGGCCCACCAGGACAGGGGCTCCTACGTAGCTCCTCCCCCTGAACTCCAGCCTCCAGCATGCCTGCCCCGCCCCCCCAGGACCTTGCTACTCTGTTTCCTTGTTTACTTTTTTTTCTTCTTTTTTTCTTTCTCTGCTGCCTGCCGACCTAGACCGGGGGCTCTTATATAGCCTCTCCTCCTGGTCTCCGGCCTCCAACTCATCTGCCCCACTCCATTTCTGCTCCTGATGAATCCATCAGCCCCTCTCTCTGTGCCCAGAGAACCCAGAAACACCAGTTCCAGGGATCTCAGCGGCCTCACCCCCCCTTCTGCCCCTACCCTGCCAACCCCATCCCCTGGGCCGGCTGACCCCTGCAGGCCTGCTCCCCTCGCCTGCCCACTCTGGTGGCCCCACCCCCTGTACCCGACCTCTGGGGGTCTGCTACCCCCGACAACCACCAACCCCCACAGCCAGGACCCCAGTGCCCACTACCCCCTGCCGTCCCCCACGACCACTGACCCCTACAGCCCCATTCTCCCACACCTGCCAACCCCTGCAGATATCTCAAAGGCATTCCTTCAACCACCTCAAATGGACTCGAAATGGGCAGACCTCAACACAAGTATATTACACCAGCTGAGGAAACCATGCCAAATGACAACAATAATACAATGCAAGAGAGAGAGCAGAGACAGGCCCAGGATGACATGACACTAAATCCCGATCATACTGCCACAGATCCTAAGGAGAACTTAATGTTAGTCATGCAAGAAAAGATGGACCAACATATTGAAAGGGTATAAAGCCAGCTCATTAGCTTTGCCACCAGGCTTAATATAATAGAGGAGAACCAAATGGACTGCAGAAGAGACATATCAGAACTAAAGGCAAGCCAACAAACTGAAGGTATCACAAACCAGCTTTCCAAATTAATTGAAGATATCTGCAAATATAAGAATGACTGTCAGAAAGAAGTAATTAAATCAAAACTTGAAATGAAATCACATCTCAACAGGATGATAGAAGCAACCCAAAAAGAAGTTGCAGAAAACACAAACTATATTGAAATAATAAGAACATCCCTAGAATCTCTTACCAACAGGATTAATCACTGGGAAAATAGAACCTCGGACATGGAAGACAGAACAGAGGAGAATTTGAGGGAAATCAGAAAAGAGCAAGTGAACAAGACTCAAGGGAAATGTGGGATACCATAAAAAGACCTAATCTCAGGATCATGGGGATCTCAGAAGGAGAAGAAAACTAAACGAGGGGCATAGAAAATATTTTGAACAGAATTATTCAAGAAAACTTTCCATACTTGGCAAGAGATAGTCCTGTACATCTAAAAGAGATACGGAGGACTCCAAATAAATTGGACCAAAGGAGGAACACCCCAAGACATATCTTAGTTACAATGCCAAACATTGAGGATAAAGAGAGAGTCCTTAGAGCAATGAGAGAAAGGAAACTCACCTATAAAGGAAAACACATCAGAATCACCTCAGAATCACCATAGAAACTTTAAAAGCCAGAAGAGCTTGGAACAAAGCGATCCTAGACCTAAAGAAGTATGGATTCCAACCTAGACTACTGTACCAAGCAAAGTAATCCATCATAATAGACGGAGAAATGAAAGTATTCCATAAAATTAACCAGCTCTACAATTACTTGAACACAAAGCCAAGCCTTCAGAAGATATTTCATGAGATATCACATGTAGAGGAGACAAACATCTAACCTCAGGAAAGGAACAGAGAACAAGCAAGGTAACACCAAAGAAATAACAACAATAGCTCAGATACCAACCTCCATATTCTCTCCAACATGGCAGGGTTTAAAGCAAACCTCACAGTTATAATTTTGAATGTAAATGGACTCAACTCTCCTGTAAAAAGACACAGGATCACAGGTTGGATCAGGAAAATGGACCCTTCCATCTGTAGCCTTCAAGAAACACAACGTATTGCTAAAGACAGTAACCTCTTGAGAGTGGAGAGAGGGTGGAAAACAATTTTCCAGGCATGTGGGAATAATAAAATATGCGGGTGTAGCTACTCTAATATCTGACAAAATAGACTTTAAACCAACAGCAATAAAAAAGGACGATGATGGCCACTTCCTACTCATCAAGGGAAAAATACAACAAGAAGACATCACTATAGTAAATATGTATGCACCAAATGCAAGGGCCCCTCAGTTCATTAGGCATAAATTACTTAAAAGCAAAGCAGATATAGATGCCAACACCATCATAGTAGGAGACTTTAACACTTCACTGTCATCACTAGACAGATCGTCCAAAGGACAAGTAGAGAAATAAAGCAGCTAAATAGCACCATAGACAAAATTGGGATGACAGACATTTATAGAACATTCCATCCCAAGGACACAGATTACACATTCTTCTCAGCACCACATGGAACCTTTTCCAAAATTGACCATGTACTGGGCCATAAATCATCCCTCAGCAAATTCAGAATGATCAATGTAATCCCTTGCATCATATCAGACCACAGGGCATTAAAGGTAGAAATTAACAACAGTAGAGGATCCAAAAATTTCAACAGATACTGGCGACTAAACAACTCGGTCCTGAACAATGAATGGGTCAAACAAGAAATCAGACAGGAAATCCAGAATTTCCTAGAAACAAATGATAATAAGGACACAACCTTTTAGAACTTGTGGGACTCAACGAAGGCAGTCCTAAGGGGGAAATTCATTGCACTAAATGCCTTCATAACGAAGACAGAGAGGTCTCAAATCAATGAGCCCTCCTCCCACCTAAGGTCATTAGAACAGATGGAAAAATCCAACCCTAGGAGCTCGAGACACAAGGAAATAATTAAGATCAGAGCAGAGATTAATGACTCGGAAACAAAGAAAACAATTTAAAAAATATACAAATCAAAGAGTTGGTTCTTTGAAAAAGTCAATAAGATTGACAAACCCCTGGCCAATTTAATCAAACAAAAAACAGAGAAGGCCCAAATTAACAAAATACAAAATGACAAGGGTGAGATCACAACAGATCCCGAAGAGATTGGAAGTATCATCAGGTCATATTTCCAGAACCTCTACTCCACAAAATTAGAGAACCTGGAAGAAATGGATAAATTCCTGGATACCTACCATCTACCAAAGCTCAGTCCAGAGCAAATAAAGATCCTAAACAACCCGATAACAATCACAGAGATTATTGGTAATCAAGAACCTCCCCAAATGGAAAAGCCCAGGTCCAGATGGTTTCTCAGCCGAAATCTACCAAACCTTCATCATAGAACTGAAACCCTTCTTTTTGAAGCTTGTCAGGGGCATAGAAAAAGAGGCCTCCCAAACTCCTTCTATGAAGCTACCATCGTCCTAATTCCCAACCCAGGCAAGGATGTAACAAAAAAAGTAAACTACATACCCATATCCCTGATGAACTTGGATGCAAAAATGCTAAACAAAGTCCTAGCAAACCGAATACAAACCCACATCAAAACTATAATTTACCATAACCAAGTCAGCTTCATCCCAGGGATGCAGGGATGGTTCAACATACGCAAGTTGAAAAATATAATTCACCACATTAACAAACTCAACCACAAAAACCACATGGTCATCTCAATTGATGCAGAGAAGGCTTTTGACAAAATTCAACACCACTTCATGTTCAAAACCCTAGAAAAAATAGGCATAGATGGCCTATACCTCAACATGATAAAGTCAATATACAGATCTCCTAAAGCACAAATCATCCTCAATGGGGAATGACTCAAGGAGTTCCCGCTTAACTCAGGAACAAGACAGGGATGCCCAATCTCACCACTGCTGTTTAACACAGTGCTTGAAGTTTTAGCCCATGCAATAAGACAGGAGAACAGCATAAAAGGGATACAAATTGGAATGTAAGAAGTCAAACTATCCTTCTTTGCAGATGACATGATCTTACATATATCAGACCCAAAGAACATTATTAGTAAACTTCTGAAGGTGATCAATGCCTTCAGCAGAGTGGCAGGATACAAAATTAACACACAAAAATCAGTAGCCTTTCTATATACAGAAGACAAACATTTGGAAAAAGACATCAGAGAAACTGTCCCATTCTCTATATACTCAAATAAAATCAGATACCTGGGAATATCACTAACCAAGATAGTGAAAGACTTATATAAGGAAAATATTGAAACACTCAAGAGGGAAATAGAGGAGGATGGGACGAGATGGAAAGACATTCCATACTCATGGATAGGGAGAATCAATATAGTAAAAATGGCAATCCTGCCAAAAGCAATCTACAGATTCAACGCAACGCCAATAAAAATACCAACCTTCTTCACAGACATTCAAAAAAATAATCTCAAAATTTATTTGGAAGGGTAAGAGACCTCGAATAGCTAAAACTATTCTGAGCAAAAAAAAAAAAATTACGCAGGAGGTACAACCATACCTGACATTAAAACATACTACAAGACCATAATAAGTAAAACAGCATGGTATTGGCAGAAAAACAGACAGTCTGACCAGGGGAATAGAATTGAAGACACAGTCTTTAATGCAAGTAACTTCAGCTTCTTAGTCTTAGACAAGGGCGCCAACAATGTAGGCTGGGCCAAAGATAGCATCTTCAACAAATGGTGCTGGACAAATTGGATAAACACATGTAAAAAAATAAAAATAGACCCACTCCTTTCACCATACACAAAGATCAACTCCAAATGGATCAGATACCTCAATATTAACCATACAACGCTAAACATCCTGGAAGAAAAAGTAGGAGGAACCCTACATGAGATAGGAGTAGGGAACAACTTCCTGAGCAAATCTCCAGTAGCCCAGGAGGTGCAACAGTCACTTAACCAATGGGACCTGATCAGGCTCAAAAGCTTCTATACAGATAAAAACACCGTTCTCAGAGTCAATAGACCCCCTTCAAACTGGGAGATGATTTTTGCCAGCTACAACTCAGACAGAGGTCTAATTTCCAGAACCTACAGAGAACTCAAAAAAATTAATAACAAAAACACAAACTGCCCCCTCACAAAATGGGGCACTGATCTCAACAGACAATTCACAGAGGAGGAAACACAAATGGCCTTTTCTCACCTGAGAAAGTGCTCAGCATCCTTAAACATCAGGGAAATGCAAATCAAAACCACAATTAGATATCACCTTACCCCGGTCAGAATGGCAATCATAATGAAAACCAACAACAATTGTTGCTTGTGAGGATGTGGGAAAAGGAACCCTCATTCACTGCTGGTAGGATTGCAAACTTGTTCAAGTGCTATGGAAAGCAGTGTGGAGACTTATGAACAGAATGGACATAGAACTACCAATGGACCCAGCTATACCTCTCCTAGGCATCTATCCAAAAGATGTCACATCTCGACACAGAAACATTTGTACAACTATATTTATAGCAGCTCAATTCATAATCGAATTGGAATCAACCTAAATGCCCATCCATGGTGGAATGGACAGCAAAACTGTGGTATATTTACACGACGGAATTTTACTCAGCTGAAAGGAAAAATGACATATTGAAATTTAGGAAAAAATGGTCTGAGTTTGAACAGATCTTACTAAGGCGAACACTCACAAGAACGGAGAATCGATCTCCCTCATATGCGGTCCTTAACCAGGATAACCGTAAACTCTATGCAGACTAGTAGAAAGAAGTTAGAGGTTATGAATGAGGGGTAAGGGATGGGGGAGGGGAATGGCTTAAGCATGAGGATAAAACAAATTAGGTTCAAAAACATAAAATCCTTACAATCATACTATAACCTATTGAGCAAGTAGTGGGCGTCGACTGGCAGGAGGGGCCATTGGTAATAGGGGAGAGAGTCTCAGCCTATGAATAACTGATCAGTCTGACAACCCCTGGTCCCAGCCATTGGTTCCTTTCCTCACTGAGCTGTTGACCAAAGTGACCCATGAGGTTCCAAAAACAAGACAGATTACTGTCAAGCTCTTGAATGACCTCCCCAGGCCTGAGGCAAAACCCTATTGCTGAAGAAACCACAGAATGCCATCGATCAGCATCGAGAGACCCTTCAAGGTCCGGAAGGGTATCCAGCCCCCAGATGGTAGTTAGTGCAGTGCTGGAAGGCACTGCAAAAGCTGCCAGGGGTAGCTGGTCAATGACACTGGAGTAAACAGAGACCACTCGCATGAAACACAGACTGCGGCCATGAGCAGGCTGACCACACCTCCTACTGGGAGAGAACAGCGAACCAAGAAAGGAGCACTAGTGCAATGGAGGAACCTGGGCCTGGGGGAGACATCAACAGCTTTTAAATTTGGCCAAATATTCCACTTAGGGAGGGGAGCCCTTTACTGGAACTGGGGATTCAGGGCGATATGCACCAGATCCCATACTCTTGGGCTCCCAAGAAAAGATGTGCAATGGGACTGATTGACGGGGAGGCTACTAAAAATAGAATCTTGGCAATCCAGAATTGTGTATATTTGTTAACCTAGACTAATCTTACTCTCCGATGGAGAATATGTTTGTATTTTTCAGGATGCAGCGAGAGAGCTGTGGCTCATCTAATCCTACCATCCAACCGTAGGCAGATATCTGAGATCCTGGCAAGAGATGAGCCACCACAGCCATATGGTGGAGGATCCATATGGAATCCCACAGAGAATGACGGGATGAACAAGGGACCCACAGCCACAGCCATCCAATCAACACAGGATAAGCCAGCGAGACAGAAACCAACAATTTTCGATACAAAGACCCCTAAGCTCACAACATTAAAGCATCCTTAATATCCACCCACCACAACTCAGGGAACTGAGCAGAAGAGGGGGATTGTGAGAGAAAAGATTGTGAGAGCTGTGGTGGGGAAGACTATCCAGAGGCATGGCACCCCTCAGTAACAACACACTTGGGCCAGGAGAACTGGGCTGAATTCTTCGCTACCCATATTCCCCTGCCACAAAGACTGATCCAGATGGCCCATGGAGGAGGATATCCAGCTGATTGGGGATGGGTAGGGGGGCATTGGGGTATTGGGGATATCAACTCATTGTAAAAAATAATAAATAATAAAAAATTAAAAAATGAACACAAATGGAACTTCAGTTGACTGTGGGGACGTTAATATTGGCCCTCATTTCAGTGAGGCTGGTGTAGTGAGTGTGAACAGACCAACAAAACTGAGGTCAAAAGATGTGACAAAAACAATAAAGCTGTCCTAGAGAAAGTGACATCTTCACTTTCAAAGAATGTTCAGAGATATCGCATGTCATTGAACATGCAAAGCTGACCAAGGCAATTCCTCAAAGCAGGGTGATGCACTTCTACTACACCTTAAAGGATACTATGACGACATGGGGAAAGCAGGCACCGTTCAAACTATGTTTGATGAAAGGACAAAGAAATGCAAATTCTCCATGGAGTTAATACTGTAACATCAAGATAATGTCAAATCAAAATATATTATGCATATCAAATCATGTCCCAAAACCTCAAAATTTAGTGTCAAATTAGTTTATTGAAATACCTTTTACACTTTTTGTATTTATCTCTACAACATACACTATACCTATACATATTTCCTTGCAAATTTTTTCAGTATAGCAGAACTTTAGTTTTAAACAAAATTTCCATAAGTCATACAACAAACTTGTTTTAAATCAGTTACAAAGATCTCTAATTATTTTCAGTTTTACGGCCCTTCAATACCTTGAAATGAGAGCCACCAGTACTATTTTGAAGGCAGGGTTAAGCCAATAAGAGAACATGCTAAGGAAAAGAATGCAAGCAAATTATTTGTCTGGTTTGAAAAAGGACCTGGAAAATAATTGATGTTTTGGTCAAGCAAATAGTAAATTACCCTATCCTTGGATTATTTTTGATTGAGCTCTTAATCACCACTAAATAGCATCAGAAAACATCATTTATTTGAATTGTTAGAAACCAAGAATTCCCAAAATAGATTAAAATACCTGAAGTCAGCATTCTTATTTCCTGGCCCTATATTTTCATGGAAGAAATGGAAGGAGTCTTTCTTTTGCTCTCAGCAGTTCAAGAGAGCGTGTTATTGGACATAAATTACATGCTCAATATAGAACTTGAATTGTGTAAATTCCCACATTCAAGGGCACTGACTGTCATTATTCATCTGAACTCACAGAATATTATAGTCATTTTATCCAACTTTAAGAGAACACAAAATTTAGGGGTTTACACATAGGTATCAACATTGTTTTGTAATGTTTTCAGATTGAACAGTTCCAGATTAAATAGTTTAATGTTTTTAGATTGGAGGCCTGAACTCAGTTACCCTCCATTCGTACATTTAAGCATAATCCAATCTCATTAGAAGTATGCAAGAAGAAAGCTCTTCACAGTTAAAAATCGTTCTTTCAAAGTCATATACTATTAACTCTATCTTAATCAGATTTAAGCCAATATTGTTATCTTTTTTTACCTTTAAAATTTAGATAAAATTATTTTAATAAAATGTAAGAAGGCATACTATTTAGTAT
Source organism: Zapus hudsonius (assembly GCA_004024765.1). Classification (NCBI taxonomy): domain Eukaryota; kingdom Metazoa; phylum Chordata; class Mammalia; order Rodentia; family Dipodidae; genus Zapus; species Zapus hudsonius. The sequence goes on along the minus strand of PVHP010018235.1, from coordinate 14,721 downwards.
ACTTAAAAACATAACTAATAATAGATTGAATGATACCTTACAGTGGTGGACAACGCTGCTTATAGTAGTCATAAATTATCAAACAATATCAGTGATACACATGAGATATCTTTCTGTAAATTGTTGGTCAGAGAAGTCCCTGAGTTCTCCCAAACGATGCAGACGATTTCCATGGCTCCTGGCTGCCCACCAGAATTCAATGGTAAGGCCCTATTACTGAAGACATTACACTCATCGATTGCAAGACATGGAGGAATCAAGTTGGAAATGAGGCATAATTTTTCTCCCTGCTGTCTAGTTTTATTGGCAGGCTATTGGCAGAAAAAAAATGGCAGAAAAAAAGCCATCAATATCACCCAACTGTGAATCCAGCATTAGCCAGCGCTGACCAACCAGACAAGAATTGTGCTCCCATGCAATAGTAGTCCGACTGTCATGGGGTACTTAACTACTCACTAATTGGATTGGATTTCAGGCCCACTCCAGAACAAAAAAAAACTATGTCTGCTCCTGAAAACCAGGTAAAAAATTCCTGGCTATGAAGACCACAGGCCCTTGGAGGAAAATGTATATGAAAGTGGCTCCATGACTTAGAGCCATGAGACCTAGTAAAATATTGAGCAGCTTATAAGATTGGAGAGAGGTTCTATAACAGCATTTTTTCCAAGATAGGAGAGGAAATACCCTATCCCATATACCCACCTGAAGGTGTGGAGGGTATCTGGATGCACAGAAAATGGGTAAGGAAAGAGCTAGAAGCTATACCCAGACCTCTCATCTGCCTGGGACATGGGAAATGAAAGAGGCACTTTTTTAAAAACAGGTTCTTTGGGAAACTTAGGAAAACGTCTTTCTAAACCAAGAGCTTGTTTTATTATGCTGAAAAATCTTAAATTCCTTGCCCAGGTGGGAAAAGAGCATTTACAGAGACACACATTGCCTCTGCCCTGGGTCACAGTCAGGTGGCCGCCAGAATCATTGTATGCTGGTCTTGAGGGACTAGCCTTTGAATAAGACTCAGTGAATAGTGGCTTGGATTGGGCACTCTAACTTTTATATCCAGGCCTAAGTAATGGTAAGCATATAAATATAGTTAGATACTCGCCCAAGTTTTCTCTAGGGGGAGGGGATGATTATTCGTATGACATCTATATTAAGGGAACAAAGCTATACCTTAAGGTTATGTGCAATATATTAGCTACTGCCACAATATAATACTGAGAAAATGATTACTTTAAATTTGGCAGAACATGAGTTCTAATATGAACCATCTTCAGAACATGTGGACAAGTGAAGATAGATACATCATAGCGGCATTTATAGAGGGTTACAATTTATATTAAACAAAGTTGTATAGTAGTATTTATGTCCAGAAAGATATAGAAGAGATAGGTAGAAATGGTTGCCACTAAAAAGAATAAAAAAGAAAAAGCAAAACCAAAAAAGTGTGTGACTAGAGGCTGTGATAAAAGGAGAAATTTAAGATTGACCAAATATTATTTTGTTACCATATAATTTCTATAAAATGTATTAAAATAACAGTAGAGGAGAATAAAATTATTCTAAAACTTAAGCTGGGAATAAAAGCATACCTCCCAAACTAGAGATAAGCAAAATTATTAGCATAAAGAAGAAAGGAAGAAGAGTGTGAAGAACAGGCTGTCTCCTCCACATCAGGTCATTCAAGTGCTCCAGCAAGGACTGCTGTATACCAGCTGGAAAGGGAGGTGTGGAGCCTCTGGAGAGAGGGAGCTGTGTAGGGATGCAGGGCCAGTAGATGAGCCATTTCTCACAAGACTCAACCATACTCACGTAAGATGGAAGCCTGCACACAGTCAGGGCACGTGCACAGTCAGGATTTATCGTTTGAGGATTTACAAAATTGCCAAGTTCACTAAAGTGTGTAACTTTCAAGTCAATGCTTTGGTCCTTGTGTAGTCGTTGCAGACAAGTACAAAACAACGAAACTTTGAAGCAGGTGTCATGTATGTTCTCAGCTAATATTGAGCAATGTGACATTTCTCACACAGTAAATGTTCTTTTCGTGGCTCATTTAATGCCACCTTTTTTTTCGTATTTTTGTACTTCTCGTTGATTTTTCTTTCCAAAATATCTCCCCCACCCCAAGCTTAGTGCTAATAGTACTGTCTAGTATTCGTACATGCAAGGAAGTTGTGAGGTCACTTCTAGAAAAATGTATTTTTAGAACTGTATGACTTTTAGTGCTGTTGACTTAGATCACCGTTGATGAAACAATAATATAATATGCATTAAATAGCCTCCTTACAGACATAAGCAAAAACAAGGTCACGTATTGATCTGTTGGTGAAAATGTTGTGGCTAGAGGCTTGTATGAAACTAGCATCACGTGTCCTGTGGGACCAATGACTCAATGAATTATTTGCTAATTCAGTGTCCAAGGAAACTTTATATGATGCCAGACTCAATGCTGCCAGGGGAGGGGGGTTCCTGTGAGTTTTTATTATATCTATAATAACCTACAATCTTTTTTTTATTGTGGTGATTACTAGACAGTCATACCAGAAAAAAGAGTTCTATTTGGCTGTAGGACAAATGTCCCCTTTAAGAGAAACTGGAGTTTTCTACAGCAAAGAGCGTAGATCTGCAGGAATGTGCTAAAATATAATGTGTTTCCAACAAAAGGGAGGGAGAGTTTGAGAGATGCCTGGCTGTGTACCACTCCGATTATTAGCATCATCAACCATAGGAATTTGTGCTCGAACCTGATTAAGAGAAGAAGTAAACCACGTTCCCACACAAGTTCACATCAAGACATTTCTGCACTTGGGAAAGATGACATATTCATATCAAGCAGGAACAGCAAAGAAGGAATCAGGGGGAACACCAGAATAGCCATTCCCAGGAGGAGAAAACAGACATGGTGACCCTGATGGTCCAGGCCCAGCCCATGGCAGGCAGCAGAGGGCTTTGTGGTGGCAAGAAAGAGGCATACCAGCATAGAAGGAAGGAGAGACAAAAGGGACAGTCTAAAGACGGATGACCATGACCAAGAACACCATTCCCCAGAACACCAAAAAAAAAAAATAACAATAATTATAATAATTCAAGCACACCTGCAGAAGCACCCACGGAAAACCCTGTGGGGATTTTTTTCATTCATTTTGAGAAATTTGTGGCAGATGGAAAGCAAGGAGCAGATTTCTGAAATTCTGTAGAAAACTGAACCAGAAGAATAATTTGTATAAATAATATTTTCGAACATTCTTGAGCTCTTATTTAGCTTGATTTGAAAAAAAAAATGGATTAAGTTGCATTAACAATAATCCACCCTTAGAATCTAACTCTTGTTTTAGTATTCTTTTCTCTTTCGGGGAGAGTGGTATTCACATTTGGAAGAGTTGAGTCACTTTTTAAAGAAAAAATTAAATTACCAAAAATATAGGTGGGGAAGTAATTATAACATATTTAACTCACAATGAAGAAGTTAACACAATTGTGAGCTAATTATAAATTATCTTCAAATGTTTTGGAAAGTAGAAGCAGTTTGGTAAGACTTTCTTTGTAAAGTTTTTTTTTTAAAGAAGGAAAATGGTCAATTCAGGTACTATAAATATGATATCATTGTTTTCCGCAAAGATTATGAAGATGTTTGGGGGTCATGATAGGCTGATACAGATTTTTCAAAATATAGATTATTTTTATATTCTTTGGTAACACATTTTTGTTAATATTTCTAAATTTCCTCAAGAAAGGTATGGAGAAATGTGACTTTTGTGATAAGTAACATGGCAACTGCCCTCAAATGTCCTTTTCAACTTTCTTTTTTTAAAAAATATTTAATTTATTCATTTTCAAGCAGAGAGAGAGAGAGAGAGAGAGAGAGAGAGAGAGAGAGAGAGAGAGAGAGAGAGAGACCTTGTGGGTCTGGCTTATGTGGGTTCTGGGGAATTGAACCCAGGGCCTTAGGCACTTGCCTCCAGTGCCTTACCCACTGAGCCATCTCTCCAGCCCTCAAATTTCTTATCTGTAACTTCAATGACAACAATGCCCATTCATCCCATCTTGAATGACATAAGCATATCATTCTGAAATCTGAATATTTTTAACAGATTGCAATGATGAGTCAAAAATTTACCAGACTTAATTCAACTGAAATGAATATAAATGACCATATCTATGTTTAAAACATTGAATGCAAAATATAAGTTTTGGGAACTTTAATGACTATTAATGTAGGGTCTTAGTTGCCCGATGCCACATGGGACCGTGAGGATGATGAACAGCTTATGAAACCTTGCTTTTCTGCAGCAGAAACCTATATCTAAATCCAGTAAAGTAAAAGCTCACTGTTCTGCAAACAGAATAGACCATATCAAAAATATTTGATTCTAGTTTTTTTTTAGGTTTTGCCAAATTAAAAAAAAATCAGGATCAGAACAACTAAGTGATATTTAATTCGGAAAGTAAAATGTTTAGGTTACATGTGCTACTTGTGCTTAAATATTTGAGAAATGCTCATGGGGAAAAGCTGATTTGTTCTGTATAGTTTCAATGACAAAACTTACAGAATGGTAGCAGTGACTTGTTAGAACCTGAAATGGTTAAAAAGAGTAACAAAGTTCCCAGGCATGAAGGGTAGCCCTGTTCAGAAGGGCAGATGGTAGAAAAAGCATAGAAAGAGTTGAAGGAGCAGAGAGACCGTAGTGTGACTTCATTTTGGGAAGATTGGGCTGTTCTGGGAAATAGTGTGCCACCCAAAGACAGTATGAAGAGGGTTCTTCCTAGGAGCGTGTGTGGCTAGATAGGATAAAGTTTGAGACAGGAATTTAACTACAAACACACAACTCTGTAGATTAAAACCCTGTTTAATTGTATTTAAAGTTCCTCTTACAATTAACAGGAAAAGTCAAGTCTACAATTGCTTCAGAACATGTCAAAACTCTAATCTAGAAGTAGCTCACACACAAAGCTGGTGAGTGAGAAAGATGAAAACATAATAAAGTATAAGCTGGAATTTAATTAGCAGAGAAAGCTATTCATGAAGCAGTTCACAATCTCTTATTTCAGATACACAATAGTTTTTTAAACTCTAGAAAATAGACCTATTTACATACAGATAAAATTCAGAATGAAGATAGTTACCACCTTTTTTCCCAAAAAAAACTGCACCTCAAACCTCCATGTGTACTATTATATTGTATAATATTATATAATGTGGTATATTCTATTATTATATAATAATATATAATGTATTTTTTCTTTCAAGTAGATCATAGATCATAGTAATACTTGAAGGTCACCCTAGGAATAGCTAACATCATTTGTTAGCCTAAGATGTGTCTTCAATGCCAACTATGAGGAAGACAGAGTAAAAATGTAAGCTGGGTCTAATTTTCATTTTTCAACCTGAATCACTGATTGGCTTGGATGAAGTTAATTCTCCTTGCTAGATTTCTTGGGGATATGTATGCGGATGTGTGTACCCTTTTACCAAGCTTTTCATTTTATAACAAGTAGTTGTAGTCAGCCAGTATTTTTGTTTCTCTTCATTTATTCATATTAATGTAACAACAGACTTAACCCATTGAAGATAGAATAGCATAGTAGAATAAGACCTATAACAAGAGAGATCCAAATGGATGCAGTCATGGGTAAACATGGGCACTATGGGATTCATCGGCACCCCTTTATTCTGCTGTTTACAGAGCTTTGGGACTTGATGTCTGTCATGGTTTGATCTAGGTGTCCCCACAAACAAATGAATGTGTTCTGGACAATCTATCCTCAGCTGATGGCAGTTTGGATTTTACAACCTCGATGGAGCTGTGTCGTTGGGGGCGGGCTTATGGGGTTATAAGCCAGCTTCCCCTTGCCAGAGTTTGGCACACCTTCCTGCCACTGTTTGCAATGCTGTGGCAGAGGTGATGTCTACCCTCTGCTCATGCCATCGTTTTCCCTGCCAGGATGGAGTCTCCCCTTGAGTCCGTAATAAACCCTTTCTTCCACTAGCTGCTCTTTTTTGGATTCTTTCGGTGCAGCAACTAGAAAGCTGACTGCAACAATGTCAGTCACTCAGTCCCCTGTGTGGCTTTGTGCTTCTATGAAATGAATGACTTCATAGGATGGTAGAAAGGCTGAACAAGTCATCTTCTAATACCTGACAAGTATCAAGTATGTTATCTGTTGCTCTTAGTTCAATCTGGGTTTCAACTAGTTATGTAGATCAAGATTGTTAACTTCCTTGAGACTCAGTTTCTATCTCTAAAATGAAGTCATTAAACCTGATGCAGGGAAATGATCTCTCCATGTGTCCTTGGTTAACATAGTGATAAGTTCTTTCAGTATCTTTATCTATTAACCGCCTACTATGCATGACAAATCATCCTCTGCAATAAGGACTTGTACAGAGATTTCAGCCTTCAAGACTTTACAGAATGTAAAGGAGAAAAGACACTGAGAAATGACAATGCAACAAGGCTCAATGTAACAACTGTGATATCCTCCATACAGTATGTAAAGTTCAGAAAAGGCCAAAAAGTGGGATAGAAAGGGATGGTTTTTTGAACAGAACTAATTCAGAGAGCAGAAGCACTAAGGTGAGAAGAAAACAAAATGCTTTTAGAAATGGGGAATGTTCTAGATTAATGTGGTAGATGGTCTCATAGCAAGAGTACAAGACCAGAATGTAAAAGCGATTGGGCGTCTTTTTAAGAGCGTTATGAATTTGTGAACATCGCCCAAGGACCATCCCATAAACTGGAGGAGAAAGTTAAAAATTTCAGAGAAACATATGATGAGAATGAAAGATGAGCTGGAGAAAGAGAGTGAGGAAAAGCCCAGATGAAAAGTAACAGCAATCTACCTTTGACCAGGAAATTGACACCTTTTTCGTGAGCTTCCTTGATATTGACTTGGGTCTCTCCTCCTGGATGTTCCAGTTGATAGGTTTTCGCTATGACCTGACTGTCTCCTCCAAAAGTCCATGTTCTGGAGCTGAGTTTCTCCACATGGCCCAGCTGGAAGCCAGGACCTAGTGAGAGGTGTTGGTTCCTAGCGAGAATCTTCAGAAGAGTTTAGCTACTTACTATAGCAATGCTTTTAATGTCCTCTCTCCCCCTTGGGATTCCCATGGCATTGGGAAGCAGCAGATAAATCCACTAGATCTCGAACTTTCCAGCCTCTTGAACCATTCCAAACCTCTTGTTTTCACATAAATCATTATGTTGTAAATATCCTGTTATAGCAGTGAAACAGTAGTGAAGACAATCTCATTTTCAAAAACCCTGAATTTTCCATTGCTACTTTCTTTAATGGTACAAGAAAAAAGACTTGAGAAGCCTGGCTGGCTGTCCCCCTGACATTGCAGCTCCCATTTTTTCTGGTAACCACTCATCTCTGAGACTTTTGCCTGGTACAGCCACTGGCATTGGTTAGCTGCTAACTTTCAGCTCTGCACTACCTGGACAAAGTCTCTGTTTCTCTAACCTGAAGAACCAAAGTGGACCAGGCAGAAACCTCATGATATATAGTCAAGTCCCAAGTTCACCTCTTTCCTTTGTCCTATTCGGTTCATCTGGCCCTTTCCTGTGGAGGCACAAAGCAGCAAAAGGAAGTCCTTACTACAACATCAAGAAAATGCAGGAAGACAGAGTGAAAATTGGTAATTTCCTGGATTCTTTCTAGCCAATCCAGAAAGTTTGCAGGTCACAGCTATAAGATATTTTAGGTATATTAGGGTCCAGGAAGGACCTCACATTCCAATTTTTCCTTAAGAGGCTAAAATGAAAACGATGGGGAGAATGGAATAAATGCTCGCCTAAAAACAGCACGAGCTTGAGAAGCAGACAGATCTGTCTGGATTCATATCTGAAGCTGCCACTTACTGTTGGTAGATTCTTCTCCATGTGTCTTTTTGCTTGGCTGTATGTGGACTTAACACCTGACAGGTTTACTTTCAAAATTTAAGCAACAACTATAAGCAGTCAAATTATATAATGGGAGCTCATTAAATGCTATCCTCCACTTCCTACTTCTCATGCTGCAGACTGGCCTCTTTTGGTTTGGTGGCAACTCAAACTTGTAGCAGAAAATAATATGTTATTGCTAATATTGGCAATTCTATCGAATCACCACATCTTGAAAGACATGATCTTCAAGGGTAAGATAAAATGTTCTGTTCCTTATTTAAAGTATTTTAAGAATGTTTTCCTTCTGGTGCATTTCTGAATGCTCCAAACATCAAAATATTTCAGTAAGGACCAACTGTGATTCTTACTTTGCCCACTCCTTAGAAACTGAAGCCCTGGAGTGTCTTTCCTCTGACCTCACTTCTCCTCGAACCCTGGGGTAGTCAGTCAATCAGCAGTTCCCCTGATTTTTTCTGAACTGTGCACAACTCTAGGGAGCATTACTATGGTTTGACTATGAAATGCCACCCTAACCCCAAGTACCAAACAGACAGGTGTTGAAGGTTTGGTTCCCACCAGGTGATCCTAGTTAAGGTGTTTGGATTCTGGGCACACTGACTTGGGGGGTTAATTTATTGGGGAGTTCATAGTGAGTGAGCTAATAGGAGATGAAGCTTGGTTGGAGAAGGAAGGATATGTCTTGTCCCCAGACCTTCCCTCACTCTTGCTATTTGCCAGGAGATGAGCTCATAGCATGGGCCCAGCTGACCAGGGACTGAACCCTTTAAAAGCATGAGACAAAATAACCCTTTCCTCTTTTACATGGATTTTCTTAGGCATTTCTCACAGTGATGGCATAGCTAACACAGGGTATACCTCATAAAGGTAAAAGTTCATGAAATGGTATTTGCCCTGTAATGTGACACATACCTTCATAATGAGTGCTTGGGGGGGGGGGTCAAAAAAAACCTTACTAAAGATCATCAGATATTATATGGCTTGCTCTGGAGCTAAACAGCCTCAGATTTAATCTCTGTTCCTGTCTAGTTGTATCACCTTGGCCTAGTAATTTAACTTCTTGATGTTTCATATTGAAAATGAGTTTCATATGTAAAGTGAGAATGATAAAAGTTACTGTTTGAGTGTCCATATGATTAACTCATTTAATATCTGTAATGTGGGCAGAAGGTACCTGACATATAATTGATCCCATACAAACCTACTCTATTACTTACACACTACCTTACCTACCTGTCTATGGAGTTACAATGTTGTATAATAAAAGACTTCATTAAAGAAAGTGCTAGCCACTATTTTCCTAAACCTAGCATTCAATTACTATAAACAATGTGGGGCACAGAAGTTATGAGGTTATTTTACACTAATTGTATTTCCTAAGGCATATATATATATATATATATATATATATATATATATATCAAACAAGCACATATACATTTAGGAGTTAGATGTTTTATGAGCACATCTTGTTTTGCCAGTGAACAGTAATATAAACATGAAGTATTACTGTTATTAAGTCTAAAACAACAAAACATTATCTTATAGGGTTTTGTGAAAATCAAATGAGTTAAAAAGATTCCTATGGCAAATAGTAATGAAACACTAAGTGTTACCCTTCCCTAGTGACCTTTTCCAGAGAAACTGTAGATACTGTCAGTGTCAGTCAGTCAATGCCAACTATGAGTAGAATGACTTCTTCAGGAAAGTATGGACGCATCAGTATTAGGTAATATTCAAGTTGATCCCAAAGAATGAAGCTATAAGACTTGTTATGTAGAGTAAGAAACTTTAGGGCATTTTGATCATTTTATAAAAACTTCCACAATTCTTCAACATTGTTTTCCAGCATAAGAACTGTTGTAGGAGGCTCTTTGCTTCCAATATTTTATATTCTTGGAACCGTGTGTGTGTGTGTGTGTGTGTGTGTGTGTGTGTGTGTGTGTGTGTGTGTGTCCTTCCCCATCTGGAAGCCCCTGGATCCCAATCACTTCAAACTGTGCTACCAAAGAGAGAATAAGATTACCACATGCTTTCTGAACACAGAAATCAATGGGTGAATATTTTATATGTTTAACACCTACCCTCCAAAAAAAAACCAAATTCTCAATGTAGTCATGACAACCCTGAATACCCTACTCATTCACCAACTAAAGGATTTTTGTTTTAAGAAGAGCTGCATGAAAACAGCAAATCCTTCTTTGAATGTCATGTAATTGACCTTACATCAATTGTCCTGTTAGCAAATTCACAATGTTAATTGCTGCTTTCACCACTCTGGCTTGTTTATTGCCTCAAAATCACAACATCCATTTCTTGTCTGCCTTAGTCCCCTGATCATGCTCACTTGAGAAAGTGAAAGGATTAGAGGCTGCCTTAGAGGCAGGTTCACACAGACCTTGGTTTATGGAGAGAAAAAATGTATTAGCCAAATATTTTAAGACCAGAAGAAGGGATGACATCAGATATAACTGATTTAATCAGCATAGACCACTTACAATTCAGTAGATAAATCCATCTTCCTAAAATTAATTGAAAACCCAATAAATGGACAATGCACATAGATCAGTTACTTTCCGTTATAAGTGTACTTGAACCTGATCATATTTTAAAATTTGGCTCTTACTTAGAATAATTTTTCACAAAAAAATATTTGGGACAAAATTTATGGGTTATTTCAGACCAGAGGCATGAAATATTTATTGTATAATATTATACATTGCAATAATATTTATTGTCTCACACAGCGAAGGTCTTACATATAATATTTGGCTCCATAAAAGGTTTGTTATAAGTTAGGAACTATAACCTGCACTGACCTGTGCATTTGTAATACATAGAACATGGAATACTTAATACTTGTAGATGAAGAGAGCATCTTCTGGACACAGTGTCCAAATTAGTTTCCAAAGAACCTCCAGAGGCCATTGCCAGACTCCCCTGTCTGGTCACTGATGTCTCTTTCTCTAGCACAATAGTGTTCATCTGATCAAACTTGCATAATATCCACTGGGTTGTACCATTCCCAAGCTCAGAAACCTTCACTGACTCTTCCTCTGCTTCTGGAATAATTAGACAACCTTATTGGAAGTGAGGTGTTCTGTGGCCAGTTACAGTATCATCTCTTTGAACTTTAAGCCTAGCACCAAAATGGCTCTAATGGTATGATCCAATGACACTCACTTTTACATGTTCACGGGCTTCATTACTTCCTATCATTCAGTGTCATTCCTCAGATTTGAAGGACTTAAACACTTCTATTAAAATCCTTTAAATATAAGTCAGATTCTCTATTCCTCTTTTCTGAACTGTGATGTCCTAAGGAGATGATGCCTCACTGTAAGATCTTCTATAAATTCTTATTGGAATAAATTTTTTACCATAATTATTGTGCGGTGTTCCCTGTGCGACTCATTTCTTCTGTCTAATGGGATGATTTTTGTCTTCAGTTTCTAGAGTTGGGTTTGTGTGGATGTCTTTAATTTTAAATTAAAAACTAAATTAATATCCATTAATAGATACAGAGCCAGGGGCTGGAGAGATGGCTCAGCAGCTACGGAGATTGCCTGCAAAACCTAACAACCTGGGCTCAATTCCCCAGTGCCCACATAAAGCCATATGCACACAAAGTAGCATGTGCATCTGGAGTTCATTTGCAGGGCCTGGAGGCCATGGCACGCTCATTCTCATTTGTGCTCTCTCTATATATGTGTCTCTATTTCTCTACCTCTCTGCTTGCACATAAATAAAAATATATTTAATAAAATATATATAGATCTGCTTAAACTTGTTTATAATTTCTCAGCTTTGAAAATTTGCGTTTTTCAAAATGTTGAGTTTAGGGTATAAATCTATATTTTGTCTGTGTGTGCATGTGTGAGTGAGTGTGTGTGTGTGTGTGTATTTCTGTTTAAATCTATTTTCTGCCCTTAAGCTCACTGATCTCTTTTTCTAAAGCATCTAATTTGGTTTTAAGCTCATTCATTGAATTCTAAATTTTATCAATTATTTTTATCTCTAAAAATTTACTTTGGTTTTTTGTGTATGTTCAATTTATGCTCTTGCTTAAAAAATAATTTCTTTAACATCTTTAAACATTTCTACAACATGCGTGGAACATTCCTAACTCTGGAACTCTGTAATGCTCAGCAGTCTGAAGCCTTACATTTTCATATTAGAGTTGCTCAACCTGTAGATTCTATATGAATACTCCGAAATCCAAAGTAACTCCAAAATTTAAACCGCTCCTGGCCCCAAGCATTTCCAAGGGATTTCCCCAAAGATTGGCAACTTGTTAGCAGTTAAAAACCGTATCCACTGATCTACCCTCTCTGTCATTCCTACATCTATCCTTGTTGCTTGGCTTTGAAGTTGCAGATATTTCCCAGTTTCTTTGTAGGCTTGGTGCATTGTTTTGGATTCTGGACATCATGGAAGTTTTATCACTGAGTTTTGAAGTTTTTCTAGAATGCATTGTGTCTGCTTGGTCAGTCAGTAACTAACTTGGGAATGAACTTGATCATTTCAGTAATGGGTCTTAAGTCCCATGAGGACTGGGCTGGGGTATCTCTTGCTGTGCACTAGATCTCCTCCTAAGGGATTGTGTTCATCTGATCTCTGCTGCATAGGGTGTGCTTCTTCCCCTGACTTGTTTGAACTTGGACACAGTCCTGCTGTAATGGTTGCTGAACTTATTGGTCCTTGGTAGTTGTCTTAATTTTGTGAAGTGTTTTATGAGCGATGTATTTCACTATGAATAAGGTTCTGTTTGGGTTTCTGGAACACTTGCTCTATCCCTTCTCTTCAGTACTCAGTCCTCTTTTTTTTTTTTTTTTCCAAATTGTTCAATGTCTCCAAACTCAGATTGGTGAGATCTCTGTGCTTTGTCGGGATCCTCCTACTGCTTCTGCCTCTGCCTGAGAGTCTGAGTGGTCACAGGGATTGTCTTTTGTGTTTCCTTTCTCAGAGATAATTGCCTATGCTGCTTACTGTGCCGTGTCTGAAACATTATTTCATGTTTTGTCTAGATTCCTAGCAGCCTATAGGAGGGCTAATCCAGTATTGGTTGATTCATGAATACCAACATTTTGGGACCAATACTTCTAAAACATATTTATTATAGCTTTAATTTGAAGACTCTATTTTAGGTTTCCTAAATTAACTTTCTATGTAGCATATGAAAGTATAGTTTCATTTTTTAAATTATTCTTCTGAATGTGGTTTCAATATAAATTTTAGAATGTATGATATGATTCATTGATAAGATGAATGTGTTTTGCTGACAAAGTTCACTAGTATTCATCTTAGGTAGTTTTGAATATATTTTTTCTGATCCTATTGGAATGCCTTTCTCCTGGTTGTCCTCCATCTGTTAAGAAATTCTTCTTTGCTGATTTATTTTCTTTTTAACCACAGCAGGTTTGCATTCCCTAGGAGTCTGCTAGTTGGACCATTTCTCCAAATGGGCTGTCTCTGAGAAAGATCATTGTTGTGTGAGTTTCCACAGGCACCTGTGCTCATGACTCCCACATCTGACAACCTGATTTGTTAAATGGAACTCAAGCCTCTTTCTACTGAACTTGACATACAGATGTCTCAATTTTCTACCACTGAGATCTTTCAGTGATGTCTCATGAGATGTTTGGGCTTCTCATGCCCAAAACAAACCTCATCAACTTTGGACAAACTCAGCTTTCTTTCTGAATTGTTCATTTTTGAAATTCACCAAGCCGTTCATGCCCCAAGGCCAGGAGTTACCCTAGATTTGTGTTTCTTTCATTGCTGAGCAAGAAGCTGTGTATTCTCTAGACTTGGATCAGGCATTTCTTTCATCTTTCTTTAGCAACTGCATCCTAATGTATAGTACTGTCTAGTATCACACCCTTCCATATGTGATACTGTTCCAAATGACCAGCATCTAGTTTGCCTACAGATTCTAGAATAAGGTTGAGGAATAAAAAGACTAAATGGGCATTTGAAATAAGCAGCGACAACTAAAGCCATTATATGTCATTATACATGAACAAAAATATTCTAATATTCTTTCATTCTGTTACATTCTTCAATTCTATTCAAATTATTGAGTTCCATTTCTTTAGTATTGATTTGGCTGAGTAAAACCATTTTAGCAATTCAAACAAACAATATCTTCACTGGCAATAAATATTTCATCATGTTTAATTTATTTGGCACTAAGAATAGCCATGTATGGTGGTTTGAGTCCTGTGCTGTGAATGTTTGGTCCTTAGCTGGTTGTAATTTTGGAAGTGGAGTCTTGCTAGAGGAGGTGTATTTCTGGGTGCAGGCTTTAGGGTGCTATAGCCAGCTCCCCCTTACCAGAGCTCAGTCACTCTTGCTGCTTTCTTCCAGATGCTGTGTCCAGATAGATGTGCCGTCTCCATTCTACCGTCCTTTCCCCACCATCACGAGGCTTCCCGTCAAGACTGTAAGCCCAGATAAACACTTTCCTCCCATCAACTGATTTTGGTCGGATAGGTTGTCCCAACCATGAGAAGGTGACTGTGGCATCAAGGAATGGGAATCTCTTGTTTTATATGAGCATGTATATACCTAAGATATGACATATATAGATATAAAAGACATAATATGTATTATCATATCCCCATGTATGTATATACCTAAGATATGACAGATATAAGATATAAAAGATATAATATATTATCATGCCCCCATGTTCATACATGAGTATGTATATACCTAAGATATGACAGATAATAAGATATAACATATCCCCATGTATGTATATACCTAAGATATGACAGATATAAGATATAAAAGATATAATATATTATCA